>JAOUZG010040071.1:1545154-1564060 GCA_026289955.1 Argiope argentata | reverse complement strand
TTATTGAAACAAGTAATGCATTTGGAGCATACATTATGATTACAATATTTATAATACAAGGAAAGATACATAAATAAAACTTACCTTGAACTATAGGGAGATTTTAAGATGCGGTTGCCACTACTGAACAGTTCATATTTTATAATTTTGATATAAGTGGCAAAAGTCTTTATGGAGTTTGTTTATTTCGTATCCGCTCAAAATGGAATGATATCGTATTCAGCTTGAATGACGCCATATTTTGTAGGAAGATTAAACAAGAGAGGGACAAAGGATTCCACAAAAAATAATTAGTTCCAAAAGTCATCACTAGGGAAATATGTGACGCTGTGTAATAGAAAACAGTGTTAACAAATGTAAATCAATACAGAAAAAAATACCTTTCATTTTGCACATTTGCTGATTTAGTTCAAGTGCAATACAATAACGCTTTTAAAAAAGCAACCAATTTACATAAACCCCAATAAGGTCTCTTTATCTGCAATTTCACTTATTTAATAACAGAGAACGCTGAATAAAAGAAGAAGTTCTTCATTCAAATTTCACGTTACATCCATTGACACAGTGCCAGCTGCTTGGGCTTTAAAAGGTAAAGTGTTACTTTTCGAAACAATCGGATTAAAAGTTCATGTGCAATGTCTCCTTCTTTAGTCGAGCTCGCGTTGCTGGTCAAATGCTTTTACCTCAACTAGTACAACGCGTCAGCCGCTCTTCGTGCTTTTATAAAGCACTAAAAAATGCGTAAAGGTAATAGTCCTTTGTCAGTTAATAGTTAATGGGCTAAAAGCAATGGTTGCGAAGTTTGAGAAAACAGAATCTCTGAAGTTTCAGTCAGGCAGAGGACGAAAACCTTAACCATAGCATACAATAGAAGCAATTGCCACGACGATTGTCAACAGAGGTCAAGACAATATTTCTACCACTTCTAGCGCTCGTGGAGTAGCTCGAAATATGGATATTCTTACAGTAAGGTATGGCGAATCTTACGAAAGATTCTATCCATACAAGATCAGCCGGCCGGCTCTCCTCGTGTTCTGGGAGTCCCGGGTTCGAGTCCCGGTTCGGGCATTGTTGTTCTTCTGCGTGCTATCAGTGAGATGTGTGACTCTTCCGCCCCCCCTGTAAAAAGGGGCTGCACAAGCAAATGTGGTGAATGTGTAGCTAAGTCGCACTCTTGGCCCTAGTTTGCGCTACTTGAAACAAGAGGTGGTTCTTTCGGCTTAAATCCGCTGCTGTATCAGCAAGGGGCTTGTCCATAGGCAAGTGCCATTAGTAACAACAACA
This sequence comes from Argiope argentata, assembly GCA_026289955.1. Taxonomy (NCBI): domain Eukaryota; kingdom Metazoa; phylum Arthropoda; class Arachnida; order Araneae; family Araneidae; genus Argiope; species Argiope argentata. The sequence goes on along the minus strand of JAOUZG010040071.1, from coordinate 1,562,776 downwards.
ACAACAACAAGATCAACCGTGTACATGAGTTACGTCACACCGTCCACGAGAAGCGATTGACTTTTGCTCTCACTTTTCTTGCCAGAATGGAGGTGGATGATGCTTGGCCGTGGAAAATCTTATGGGGAGACGAGGCCTACTTTACTTAAATGGAACAGTGAATACCCAGAACTGCCGAATTCGGGGATGACACATCACCACCTGCAGTAACAGCAATTCCCTTACATTCACCAAAGGTAACTGTTTGGTGTGATTTCACAGCTAAATTTATCATAGGTCCATTCTTCCATGAGAACATTACTCCCGACAGGACCGGAAACCTGTTTTATTACCGGAGAGAAATATCGTCACAATTTGAACAGCTTTGTCATTCCGGCACTTCAGCAAAGACAATGCATGGGAGAAATAATTTTCATGCAAGATGGAGCCCCTCCACACGTTGCTTTACGGGTAAGACAGCTGATACGACAGAAACTCTACAGAAGGAGTCATTAGCTGCTGCTTTCAAACTGCATGACCAACTCGGTCCCCTGATCTTACCCTATGCGGCTTCTGGCCAGGGTGTTACCTGAAGTCCAAGGTCTATCAAGTAGGTATCCAGGGCCTGGCTTACGGACTGTAAGGGAGATTCCTGCAGACAGGTTACTTTCCGCTGCTGAGAATACTGTGCACAGAATGCAATATGTAGTCCAGAAACACGGCAACCGCATTGAAGATTATTTGAATGTGCAAAATAAAAGTTAATTTTATTTCTTTATTGATTTGCATTTGTTAACACTATTTTCTATTACATAGCGCTACATATTTCCCCAGGGGCGACTTTTTTTTTCACGGAATCCTTCGTCTCCCGTCTTGTTTAATCTTCCAACAAAATGAGGCGTCATTCTCGCTAATAGATCGCGCTACAGAACGCTGTGAGCACAGTCAGTTTAATTATAGCCACCCTGTACTTAAAACTATAACTTTAGAATATATTAAAATAAAAGAAAGGAACAGTTTCTATGAAATATTAAATATTTTGCTAGATAAAAATGTTTTGAAATCAGATTTTTTTAAAAAAAGATGGATACAAAATTATATTATTAAAGATGCAGTCGATTTTATTCCAAATCTCTTCCATTTTCCCATTGGTTACAATTACTTTCACTTACCTTTGCAAACCCGTTTAAAAAACAAACTTGTAGTAAATGACACTTGATGTTAATACAGTTTTTTTCAAGTATTAATTCCTTAATTTGGTTAATTATTTCATGAATATGAAAAACTAAATTAACTTTTCCTCCAAACATCTTCATTTTCCCACCGCCAAATGAGTAAGACTTCAGTTTTTCTTTTTCCTACGACGCTAATGACGTTGGGCTTGACATGTTTTCGACCGATTAATTCAAACGATTCTGTTTATTTTTTTAGTGTCTGATGCATTAAAAATTAAACATTGTTAATTAATCTATTTTTTGGATTCCTTTTGAAGTACTTTTGAATTAAAATAAATATAATAAAGAAAATTAAAAATTTCTAATTTGTATTGCGTTGCCTCAATTGGTGTGGAAAATTCGAGCACGCCCAGTTTAAAAATTGTCTCTTAATATTGTGATTCTGTCATATGTATAAGCATATTTATATTAATCTTTATTATTTATTAAAATAAAATTAAATTAAACTAAGTAGTTAGTAGAAAGTAAGTGAATAAAAAGATCTAAGCAGGAATTGACTTAATTCTTTTATATTACTTGTTAGTAGCAATAGGCCTTTTTCTCTATTTGTTCTATTATATATACGCAATTACTTAAAGTATTTCAATTATATAATGAAACTATATATAATATAACTGAAATATAATAAAATAATATTCAGAAGCGTGTAAAAATTCCAGAAATCAAAACGCAATATGTTGGATATTTGTATTTAAAATTTTTCTTAAATGAAATTTTTAAATATTGAAAAAGCTTTCTAATATTAGCAACAATAATAATTTCTCAAAGTTTATCCTTAATATATGCTTCCTTCAGAAAGAGTTAAAATTATGTGATTAGAGATGCTGAACATTAAACATAGAATAGCTTATTTTCCCTAACAAATAAATACCCCAAAACATATATTCTGGTAGTCACGAAGTTAATTAATGTGTTCGTTGGTATCAATACCCAGCGTTCTATTAAAGTCCGAAATATGTTTCCAACCCGACGACTGGAGTAGAGAGCTGCATATTTTAGCAACAGCATGCCATTCTGGAGAAAAGTTTATTATCTGTATGCTGAACACTCCTGTCTTTCATTGTGGCTGTCACATCACTCGTGATTATGCGGGCGGATAAAAGATCCATTTAACTTTTAGGTGTTTACATATAGACTTTGTGAAAGCTTGGTTCTGTTCACTGTTGTTCCAAAATAGATAGAGGCATAGTTGCAACTTTAGATGACAACTATAGAAGTGGACAACTTGTACAATTACAAAATGTACATTGGTTTCTATTTAAGTCAGTTTGTGGTATGTAAATTATAAAATATTAAGGTATCCGACTGGGTAAAAATCGTCAAATTTGACAAAACTAACGAAATTTTTTTTAATGCATAATATTAAAGCTTGTTTTTTTATCTTTCCAAATCTGTCCCTTTTTTGTTCTACCTACTTTAGAAATAAAGTTACGGCCGTTTTAAGTTAGCATAGTGTGAGAAAAGTGAAACCGGAAATGGCATTTCGAAACCGGAAGTTGATGTAAATATTGCAATCTATCATGGAATTTCGATGTAAAAATTATTTAAAATGACTAAAATTATTATTTTATCTTTTATGTCTGATAATAAGTATCTGTAGGTATTATTTCAAAATTTGTCTCATTAAAAAAGAACGCAAAAGGGTTTAGTGGAAAAGGAAAATTAACCAATAAATTTATAGATAGACTGCAAAACTATTATGGAATCTCCATTCGCAGTAATGTGGGAAATTTGGAAAAAATGCAATGTGCCGTCATTAACTCTTTTTTTTCACTGCTGTCCCGGCACCAATAGTCCCATGCATCGCCAGTGCCCTGAAGGACCAAATAGTTGGTGTAAATTCCAGAGAGCCAGATTTTCAGGCGTAGAACTTCAAGAAAAGAAACCAGGCCTATCATCAACTATCATAAATAAAATAAAAGCATCCTATATGGAACTGTGTGACCAAAAATTATTGCAAAAATGTCTGCATGGAAAAACACAGAATTGTAACGAAAGTTTTAACGGTGTACTGTGGAATGTAGTACCCAAAGAAACATTTGTTGAACTGCAAACTCTCCGCTTAGGTTCATATATTGCTGTTTTAATTTACAATTCTGAATACACTGGCTTATATTGAGCCAGAACAAGTCAAAGGTTTCATCAACATTGATGATAACAGAATAGCCGATTCAATTCGACATTCTTCAGTGTCTGTAAAACTGTCCAGAAAAAAAGAAGAGCATCTAGAAAGAATAAATCAGTCAAGGATGATATAAAGGAAGGTCCAACTTATAAATCAGGAGAGTTTTAGACTTATTGAAAGATAATAATTTTGCTTTTTTTCAAAATAAAAACTTTAAAAGCCTTTTCTGAAGAATTCAATTTTTGCACTTTTTGCATTACCGTAAACACAATATCTCAATATGTTCTGAATATATTTTTATGAAATTTTGTAAAATTGTTTAATATAACATTTTTAATGCTCTGAACTAAAAACTAAAATATAAATGCAGTTTTGGGCATTTTATAGGTATTCATAGATAAATTGAGCACATTTTTTTCAAAATTTTTTGTTTATACAATTGTTTAAGCCATATCTTAGAATATATTATACATATTCAAAAGATTTTAGTTCAAAGCATGCATATTGGTTATTACAATGTTCTTCTAAAATATTTTTGATTTCTGCTTGTAATTTTTTTCTCTACCACTGTTGGCGTAACAGTTAATTTTTCTGCTTTTTAACTACAATTTTCCCTTTTTTTCAAAATGGTATGAAAATATTTTTTATTTTTGAATATTTTTCATTATTCTGTTACATATTCAAACTAAAACTAGAGTAATAACAAGCATTTTAAGCTTATTTTTAAAAAAATTCTCCGAACCCAGTCGGATACCTTCATAAACAATTCAAAATAAAAACAGGTATCGAAATTCTTTTAAAATGGAAAAATAGGGAATCAATGTATCAAATGCTGATAATAAAGCTTTATATATGTTATAGTATATCTAGGTACATTATAGAATACAAGATGATTTTAGGCAATGTATGAAATATTATTCTCCTATTCACCATGTATAATGTTTTTTTTAGTTGGACAAATGCCATTTAGGTAAAACATGATTTTAAAACTTATGATAACGCTATTATTTAAACATTCTATAGATTAAAGCTATTATTTAAGAATCCCCGAGTGTGTCTGGAGCTCGTTAAATCCGTCGTGGTCGCAAAGTCCTCCATATCGAGAATAATACCACTGGGGGTGCTGAGGCAGAGGTGATCGTTCTCTGTTCCAGGTCTAAATTAAGATCTGAAATGAATGAATGAATTGGCATAAATGAAGTCTGCCCCCTAATATAGGGTTTGTGACGTGTGTGTGCTAAGCCGTATTCTTGGCCATGGATGACGCTACTAAGCAAAAGACGCATATCTCCGGCTTAAAATATGATAATGTATCAGCGGGGGCTTGTCTAGGGCAATTGCCATAAGTAACAACAACATTTAAGATTCTATAGACAAAAACAAAGATTAAATGAAAAAAATATATTATTTTCGTTAACTTTCCAGTATTACCAAAAAACTTTTTTCGATCGTTTATACATGCGTGCATATCAATGGTTTCCGTTAAATACGTACAGCCGATAGCAGAGATATGCTGTACATATAACAGAGATCTGTTAACCTATGATTACCAATCTGATTTAATCTGCAGTTGAAAAAAAAAATCCTTATTTTTTTAAACCATCATTCTTTATTGCATAGGAGATTAATTTCGTTCTATCGTTGACGATTGAATTCTATGGAATGGAATTTCTCGAAAATGTATGAAATGCTTAGCTGAGTGATCAGTTTTCACACTTTTTTTAAAAATACTTAGAGTGTATAGAAGGCCAATTTTCATATATTGAAAATAATATGTGCAAATTAGTTAATCTTCATAGATGTGCATATATAATACAAATTTAAGGAATCCATAGTTAGAGATTTTTTAGTTTCATAGTATAAAATAGGTGCTTAATTGCAGAATAAAAATGAATTAGAAGAAATGTCCGTTTTACTTTCAAAAATTACCTACATTGTAAACATTTGCTCTTTGTTTCTCAAAATAAGGTGGTAATCTAATATCACTTTCGATTTGTATGTGGATAGAGAATTGGAATCTAGCGTAACGTTATTTCGATCTATTATTTTGTTTTCATGGCAAATAGCAAATTCAATTGTTTGTTGTGTTTTATATGCATACAAACAGGGAAGAAAAGATAGTTATTCTTCCTACTATTAATTCATGTATAATTATATAATTTAGACTATATATATTATATGAAACAGTTGAAAGTGCTGTTTTTAAAATTATAGTAATGCATATGTATGTTAAATTTATTTATGCTTTTTACTTGAGGCTATAGTAAGTTGTTGAATAAAAAAAGCTATAAACAAATTGACAATTAAAATTCTAATTAATTTATATTGTTCAAAATTTAATTTAAAACCTTTTTTGGTATAACGACTGCATATTTCAGTTCATTACACAGACTTACTTCAGTTAATTGAAATATTATGCACAATCAAATTGACGCACTTATTCAAAAAGTATCTATTTCCCATTCAAAAAAATATCTAAAATGAAATACAAGTAATACAAAAAAAATTAAGTACATTTCTACTTAGATACGCAAAGAAATTTTTTATTTCAGTTCCTTTTTATTAAATAATTCCAATTAATATAAATAAGTGATCCCACAATTATACCTGGCCAAAACAAAATCAAGTTCGTATCCGTTCAAAATGAATCGGAACAGATTCAAAACATAATCAGAACACACTCAACTGGCCTAGAATTTTCAACGACAATTGAGGCAACGTAAATGGATGAATTTTATACGCCAATTGGGGTAACACACTACGGATAAGAATTTAATTTTCTTTATTCTGTATCATTTCCATTCGAAAGTACTTCCAAATGAATTCGAAAAAAAACACACACGATTGGTTAACAATATTTAATTTTCAATGCACCGAACGTAAAGTAAATAAACAGAATAATTTGAAATAATTTGCCGAAGGCCTCGTTAGCTTCATTAGAATGGGGTAAAAACAAACTGAAGCTGATAGTTATTTTGAGGTGGGGAAATGAAGATTTTCGGTGAGAGAGCTAGTTCTTAATTAATAAAAAAATAATGAATTAATATGTGAAAAAACTGTATTCACGTGAAATGCCATCCACTACAAGTTTAAAAAAAATTTACTTGAATTTGATTTGATGAATATAAATTTGAAAATTTAACAAAATTATGTGATATTATATATACATATATATAAGGAGAGGGTGAACTAATAGTAGGAATTGAATAAATAAAAATAATTTTGTCCATTTTATACAATTACAATGCACTCTACGCTTATTCTTTGCTAACTGCCAAGCTAATAAGACAAATTCAAGCATAAATATGAAATTAAAAGAACTAGAAATAGCTTGCCACGTTTAGAAACAATGTCATCTTTATCATTTAAAAGCACATTGAAAAAAATCTACATCTCGATAAATTTCTTAAGAAAAGGGTTGCAGTTACGGCAAAGCAATCAATCTATCGAGGGCACTTCGTGTAATTCCACCTAATTCTACACGTAATTAAATTTCTCAAATGAGCACCGCAAAATCCTAAGATTTGAATCGAATCGAGGTAATTTCGAACTTCGAAATCACCTCTCGAACATGCGGCGCTCTTCATCTCGACTGGAAGAAGGGTAAAAAAAAGGGCAGAATGACTCCGGTTTTAGCTTGTAGTTAATTAAAAACAGTTGCACTTTTGCTTTTAATTACCTCGCGGGGCTTACGTGTAAGATTGCGCTAATGTGTTCAAGGAAGTAAAACACTCGCATAGGTGATAATTTATATCAGCCATTCCTTTTTATTGAGGCACGGCGAGGAATTAATTGATTAACACCCTAAACTATTAAGGGGGGTTTGTGTTTCTTGCAATCGTCTTCTTTATGTTCTCCCATCAATTTCTGGAGATTAATGGCTGGCTCTTCTCGAGATAATTTATTTTAAAATAGTTGAATTTGCTCGTTTTATCAAACAGTGATTTAAAGAGGAAAGACAAATCATCTTATTATGAACTCTATCCTCAATATATGTATCTTCTGATTCAAACAGTTTTGGATTTCATCATCTATCTTATTAAATTTATCTTATGTATTTTTAATTATGTAAATTTAATTTATGAATGGACCGAAACTATAATAATAATATATAAATTTAATATACTTACATATTGTTAGTATAATTTCGGTCCATTCATTTGATATTGTAATTCTATAATGCATTTGAAATAAAACATTTTGCACTCTCTGAACTCTCTTTTGAACTCTCTGAATTTTCTTCCGCTGGCTCTTCTCAGGATAATTTTTTTGAGATAGTAACATTTGCTCATTTTATCAAACAGGGATTTAAAGGGGAAAGAAAAATCATGTTATTATGAACTCTACGCTCAATATTCTGATTCCATCACTATAAGATTTCGTCTCTAATCTTGTTAGCCTTATTAAATTTAATTTATGTACAAGCAAAATCATTATATTAATGCATGACAACCCATAAAAGATATCATCAATTAAGAAAAAATTCATAAAACCCTTATTGAATTTTCAAGGCATTTATTAAACAAATATTGATGACTTTTGTCCTATTTTCTGATTTCTTTTTCATATTTCATTTATTTCCCATTTTTTCCATTTATTTTGGTACAAAAATTAACTGTGCTACAGGTAAAATTAATTTACTTTTATTATTTATTTTAATTAAATTATCAACCTATTAATTCCATATTATTATTATTATTATTATTATTTCGGACATTACGTTTTATATTGTAATTCTATGATACTTTTGAAATAAAAAAAAATTCCAAACTAAATATATAGAGATAATTCTTTGAAATTTATGATTTGGTTTTCTGGGCTTATTTATATTTTTATTACCTTGCCTTTACCGGTTATTATCATGTTTTATTAGAATTATAATATTTTAAGGACATTGAATGAATGAAAATACCAAGCAATCATTTTTTTAAATTGATTTGAAAGTAAACAAAAATTAACTGACTTTCTGCTTAGTTTGATTTGCCCTACAATTTACAATAATTGTTGATGAAGTTATTAATTCCATATTATTATGATCCTTATTTTTGTCCATTTATTTTATATCAAATTTCTATAATATAAATATGATGTAAACATTTTATAAATTAAATATGAATATATTTTATTTTAATATTTACAGTTAGGCTATCTCTGTTTATTCTGATTTTTTCTATTTCTATCTTTATACTGGATATTATCTTCTCTTATTTGAATTAAAATATTTCATCGGAAGAATGATACAAAAGACGTGATAAACAATTTATTGGTGGTAAAATTAGACAAATAGTTATCATTATAAGCAAAACAATAGAATGATATTTGACACAGAATTTGCAATTCTCATTCTGTGGCGCCTATTATTTTCTCTTAAACATGCTTAATACACGTCTACCACAGAAAAAAAAATCTTCAGTAAAAATTGCAGATTAGGTTTGTTTTAGTAAATGTGTATATTATAATTATTTGAAATTGGATGAAAAGTAATATTAATTTATTTAATATAATTCAAACAAATTATCTTTGGAATATACTTGTGTTTGTAAACGGCAACGGTATTTATCTTTCCTATTCCTATTTTCACACCGAAAAATACGAATTTTTCGAATTGTAATAGTGAAAATCCATTCAAAATCACTAAACATTTCTGAACTACTACATAATACATTTGTAAATCTTACTTAAAATTATAATGACAATCAAATAATTTTGGCTATTTGTCATTTCAGTTCGAAAAAGAAAAGTGTTAATATTGCCTAAAATCGAAAAGAATAGTAGTGGATAGCTCTAGAAACTTGAATAGCTCTTCTGATCAAAATTCTAAATACTCTTATCATTCTGTATAAATGAAGTAATCAGAATTGATGGATAACATGAAAATAAATGAATATCTAGATGAATATCCTAAAATGTTTATTTTATTCAATCTATACGTAATCAATCTATGAAATTCACTGCTTAATTTACACAAAGGGGCTATAATCTGCCCTTCACGTCCTACAGCTGCTTCAAAACATATAATTGTTCACGTCACATTCGAATCAATCAAATGCGACGTTAATTAAAGATATAGCATTACGTGACTTGCCATTCCATGGAGATGTCATGTAACAACGATTCAGGTTCACGAGACTGGATTTAATATCACTATGCATTATCTAATCATTTAAGGTATAAGCTCGATTAAAAATTGACATTTTCAAGACGAAGTCTTGATTTCTTTTTTAGCTTAACTTGAGACGAATTTATTTAGTGACAGATAGAAAAACCCCTTTGGACTTAATATATACATATATCAAAATCTATTTCGATTTTTTAATAATAATATAATTAATATACCTACGCATAGCAGTTACTTTAAATTACACAACAATATAAAATATCAAAATTTTGTTGCGAAATTAAAATATGGTTATTGTATATTATTATGAATTTTATCTAAATTACATATAAATATTGTAGATACGCATGAATTTGGCAACCATTGCAAATATTTGGTATTAGTTAAATCGTAAAAATTTAATTGTAATGGAATCGCGTCAATTGCAATAGAATCGCGCGGAATTTCGTGTCAGCGGGAAAAGATCGTTCTAAGGAATTGCAACAGAAAATCGCCATATTTGACTAATTTGGCGATGTAAGTGTGTTGGAGACGTAATGAGATTGCTAATGGTTTCTACTACACGTTTAAATGTGTGGTAGAAACCTAGAAATAAAGATTTGTTTCTAGGAAATCTTGGAGAAATTTCCGATTTGTCTGGAACGAGCGAGAGGTTTCCTGGTTTGTCCCACCCACTTTAGTGGGACTTTATTAATTGTGAGGCTTAAAGGGAATCAGATCTGCTCAGAGAGCTAGCTATGTTAATTGGCTTAGCTTGAGAAAGTGTCTATAGTCTTGTAATTATTCAAAATTAGCAAATTAAATGCAGTAAATTCGCCGTGAATTTTGAGCTTGTGTTTCGTATATTTAATACACGTTTTCCTAGACAATAAAGTCTGTTATTCCGCATTGTTCTAGTGAGAATTTTGGAACAGTACATATGAAAATGTTGTTCTTTTCATTATTTTATTAAATCTTACTTTTGAATTTTAGAAATCATCAAGATTTTGAATCCATTCTTATCTTAAAATGATTATTTCTCTGTGTATGATTGAAAATTTTAGGACGAATAGTAATTTTTAATCATTAAAACAGAAGAGGATGGCATATCAGCATCTACTCTTTCACTAAGGATGTCATCTGACTTGTGCTTCCACTTTTTTAATTTGCATGTAACACTGGTGGCATTAGTTTTCTTGCGATATAATTATTATCCATCATTTTTCTTAATAAAAGATATATATGTACATATTAGAATATATTACACACTTATTCCCATTTTCCAAGTTTGACCTTAAGCCTTCTAATAGAAACTCCGTCCATCTGGCTGTGCAGATTTTTTTTTCACTGTAGGGTCAGTTTTTGTTTCAAACCGAGTGAAGGATATAAAACGAATTATCAAAAAGAACTCTACATCCCACAGCCTCTTTTTTAAAAATAGAAATCCGTCCATCAGTATAGAATTTGCATTATCCTTTATGCCGGTTGATAAGGTTAAGCATCATTACAATCATTCCACTTGAAGAACAAGAGATTTTTAAAAACTTTAATTCGTTTCTTTATACAATTAAAAAAGATAGAAAACTGATAATCTCATATTTAAAGGTGACTTCTGAACACATATTCTGTCAAAGCATTGAAAAAGATAAGTTGAAAAACTAAAAGAACATTTCACTGTAATCATTTATTAAAATCAAATATGATAAAAGTATTATCTTATTTTTCAATGAAAGTAAATGGTTATTTTCGACACATTTTCACATTTCATTCAAGGAATATCATATTTTTTTTGATAATTTAAATTCATCAAAATATTATTAACGAAACATAATTTCATAACTGCGAATTTAAACGTATATCACAAAATCCCAAATTATATCATCAATGCACTAATACCTCTTTTTGATGTTAATAAATTCGTAACGATCAAATTTTAAAGCATTATGACGTTAAAATTCATTCAAAGAAAATTTAATAATGGAAATATATAATAAATGCAATAATGAAATTATATAATAAATTAAATAATGCAAAGAAAATTTAAAATGTATTCAAAGAAATTTTAAAACTTCAATATACAAGATGAAATTTTATTTAAAATATTAAATGATGTGATAGAAATTATTATTACAATTATTGTATGAATTTATTTGTATGAATTTTATACGAACAACATAATCAAATGTGTTCCATAAAGCCATTTATAATTTTTTAAATAAACATCAATGAAAAAAAAGAAAATATTAGAAATCAAATAACTAGTATCCAGTCATAAAAGCAGAGGGACAATTAAATTCTTAAGACAACCATCGCATTCTAAGTTTATCTTAAACATTTACACATACAATTATAATTGTCTCTAACTCCATTTTGAGGTTTTTAAGAAGAATCAGATATTATATATGCGAACTCAGATTTAAAGAAAATACCTTTTACAATTAAATACAAATATTTGACCTTCTTAGCACCAAAATGCTTTGAATATCTTGCTGTGCAAGACAAGCACCAGCAGCTGCAATGGCATTCCAGATTGAAATAGTGTGAAGCATTTGCTTCTAATGCAAAACAACAACTGAGTAGGTAAACGATATTATTTGCTTTAAGTTGCACAATCATTTTCCGAGAATATTTCCTTTTCATATTCATAACATATATTTAGAAAAATTCTCTTTTTGAAAACTACTACAAGAAATTTGAAAATTTATACAAGTAGAACTATGATTTTATACAATTAGAACAAAGTAGACAAGAACCACTCAGATTAAACCCTATCATTTGTTTCAAGAGGTACAATCATTTTCCGAAAGGGTTTCCTTTCCATATTAAGTCACAAAATGAGTGTTGGTTGCATTAGCCTGAAATAGCATATATTTAGAAAAATTCTCTTTTTAAAAGTAGCATTTTATAAAAGTAGATTTTTTTTATTTAAAACACCCCCCCCCCCCCAAAAAAAACACATTTGATTGGTTGACATTTTCTCTACGTGCTCGCTTTCCTTTGTCAATCAGCATTTGCTTCCCTTTCACAAAATTCCCAAGGGAAGGAAAAAGAAGAAAAAAACTCCACTAAATGCATAAACAAACGATTTCACGTATAACCCTTCTTCCCCCGAACATCTTGTCTTTTTCTCTTCATTCCCACATCTATCTCTGCAAAATTGCAGCCATAATTGAAATTCCGGTAATCCCAAAACACGAAAGACAGATGACACTGATCCCGAAAAATGATGATGGGAATGGAAACAGCTGACGAAACGCGATGATTACAACAGATTCGGCAGCAAATTAAAAATGGTAAAACTCCCTCATCCTGAAGCCAGGCCTCCTCTGTAGCCCCCGGTGATAAGAAGTCGAAAAAGAAATGCCTCGGCTTTCTGGCTAAGCTTATTAATCAGCCATGTTGGAAGAACGGGGCTGTGTAAACATCGGGGCCGAGGAACGGAGTGCGGGTAGTGGTTGGAACACACTTGCAGATTATCTGGGGACAAGAGCTAATCTTCTGTACTGACTTCCACAGACAAACAAAGCAGCGATTATTAATACCGGATAAACTGAGACACTCGCAGTTCTGTCAGTTTGATGTTTTCTTATTCGCATTACGTTATGAGGAAAATTCAGCCATTCTCTTATAGATTATTATTTTGTGGTATATTGCTTGCAGATGAATCACATTGAAGCATATTTAACTAAACGACGAAAAATAAATATAAAAAAATAAATTGATTTTGAAACTTAAGTATTTTTTACCATACTTATTTAACATTTTTTAAGTAATTTTGTTTGAATACAAAAACAGCAAATTTAAGATATGATTCTTCATTTATTTTACTAAGAAAATCACAAAACTCATGTATTCTTTTGAATTTTAATTATTTTGAATTGAACATTCTCGGAATAGAGCTGTTGGGAAAACTTACGATGCCGGTAACGTTGTTATTTTACGGTAACCAACTTAAAGAAAAATTCGAACGCTTCTCCTCTGGTCTGATTTCAAGTTAGCTGCTTCGGAACCTGATATTTCAGGTTTGAGACCTGATTCTACTGAAAAACTGTTGTTTAAGTGGGGATCAGCTAAATTCACAGAGTCAAAATTCCTCCCATGATGTGATGTAGAAGTTTAGAGTAGGGGGTGGCAGCGCAGGTATCATACTAGTAGTCTGACCGCTGCTCAAAATCACGAGGTTAGTCCCCAAATAACTTTAGTGGTGCTTTAAATCGGGACGTTAATATAACTAAACGAACGCATCCACAATAAATTTCTAATCTTTATTTTGTATGTCCCTCCCTCCCCCAGAAAGGAATATGCCATTGGAGAAGGAGGCTGACCTGTCCGCTTTACAACGGAAAAAGGGGTGCAGCTGTTTCTGAGCACCCGAAGCCAGAAGTCTGGACTTTTCGCTCATATGGATGGACACACACACACACACTTTTTTATAGGGTGGGCACATTCACACATCTCACAGATAGTACACAGAAGAACAAATACAAATCCCGGACTGACATTGGTGTAAGAGCGCTCTAGCTTCTCCCACTCACATTTTAAATAGTCTAAATTTTACAAAGCATGACATATTTAAAGACTAAGCTCTATTTATGGACTTTTTGGAAATATTGGGTTTTATGGAGATGGTCTAGCACTGCTGGGCAATCTGGGATTAGTAACAACGACAACACAAATATACCCTAACCAAGACTCGAGACCGGAATATCCAAGTCATTGAATTCCAAATAAAATATTAAAAGAATAGTAGTAATTGCAGTTTCGGAAGTTTCTTACAAGATAATTTAATGAACGCTATAAATTCCAGTGAGGTTTCCGAAAATATGATTTGAAATATATTAAATCAACTGTAAAGGAAAAGAAAACTTGGTCATGAATATCATTCTAAATAATCAAAGCAGAAATTTGACCATCTTTCTCCTTTAAATTTTATAGTTTTACAATATTTTTCATAACCTTCCAGTTTCAAGAACAAACACCAATACTAATTTATGCAACTAATCATTAGTAGACATTCCCCAAAATATTGCCATTTTTTTTGCTTGTATGCCAAACTGGTTTCACCTAATTTTTTCACTTTTGTAAATATTTCTGTTAATGATAAGTATCTTGGCACACACTTTTTATCTCATTTCCTTATTTCATATTCATACGTTGTAAAGTAGAAATCACACAAGTAGAGAGCAATTACAAATTAACAAGAAACATTGCTAATATGGCCGGTGCAGTGAATATTGGTTATTTTAGATAGGCCCATAGGCCATAAATTTATAGTTGGTTCCGAATGTTTGGAAACTTCCGTGCATGATTTAAATATGAAATTACAAACAAAAAAAATCAAATATATATCTATTAAAATGTACAGAGTTAAATTTTTAGAGTCAGAAGATTTTAAGAGAAAGGAACATTGAGTTTAGAGAGCGCCAATACAGCTACATCTAAGACAATAATCAACTTACGCACATACATAATAAAACAATAATTGATAATTAAAATAATTAAAGAAATATAAATTTTAAAAAGGTAAATAAAAAAGTGAATTTGAAAGCAAGGATTTAGCTCCAGGTAGCATAGTCGGTTGCAGAATATTGCGCTATATTACATGATATTAATCAATTTTCTACAATATTATGCAATATTGTGGATATTGATACATTTTTTAAAATATTGCATACTATTTGATATTAATGTCAAAGGTTATTAATTTTGGCCGAAATTCAGGCAGTTCACAAAAATTATTTCTGGTTTGAATCGTTGTTTGAAGTTGTCCATTTACATAATAAAACAATAATTAGTAATTAACATAAAGAAATATAAATTTTAAAAAGGTAAAGAAAAAAGGGAATTTGAAAGCAAGGATTTGTTTCCAGGTAGCATAGTTCCTTGCAGAATATTGCTCATTATTATATGATATTAATCAATATTCCACAATATTCAGCATTGAGGATAAATGATATATTTTATATAATATTACATACTGTTTCTCTTATATTAATGTCAAAGGTTACTAATTTATGGTATAAATTCAGACCGTTCACAAAAATTATCCCTGGTTTGAATCGTTGTTTGAAGATGTTCATTCTTAAACTCATCAGGTCGGATTCATTTTTTTAAATTATAATTTTATAAATAACATAAATCTTATAATTCGCTAATTTGTTTAAATCTGAAACTTAATGATTTCTAAATATCTATTCAAATGCTATATACATGGCTTGCTAGAGGTTTAAACTAATCTTATTTGATAGCATTATTAAAAATAAATCATTATCTAGACTATTATGAACGAAATTTCCTAAAGTAATTTTGACCATTTTAATTTAGTTCAATCTCGAAAATTCGATGCATACTTTAACTTTATTTCCTCTGGAAGAAGCGATACTTCGGAAAAGGTGATCATAATTTTTCTGCTTTAGATTTTCACGTCTTAGATTGGATGTCTCAAAAGTTGATGAACGACACTCAACAAAGTTGATGATGATGATGATGGCGGAAGCTAGTACTGAACACTTCAGAAATTTTCTTCTTTCGATACCTCGCTGTCATACTTTCTACGCGAAACGGCCTGAGGTCTTTTTTAACTCGAGTAATATTTTACGCAACATTTTTACTTCGATACTTCGGAAAAGCTCATATGAAGGAATTCCTCCATGAATATATTTTGGATCGATATTATCAGCAAAATCCTATGGGGTGGTTCAACAACGTGAAAATATTTTCTATCCGGGTATCTCAAATTACCGGCTTTTAAATTGAAAATTGCTTCGAAAATTTATTGTCAAATGCAAATAAAGGTATTTGAAAATGTTGAATATGCTAGCATGAATTGTTTAACGTGATGCGTAGCTAACATATTTTTGTAAAGATGCACAGTTTCGGCATTGGTTTGTAAAACAGAAGAAATTTCTCTGCATTAAATTGGAGGCATCTAAAACTCACGTTTCATTTAAATTAATCATAACTTTAATTAAAAAAATAGTTGACATGATTCGTATGCATTTTGTGAAATTCTGGTTCTTTGGCCACTAGAACATTCATTTCGCAAATTGGACTTAAAAATCCTTTATTTTAAGGAATAATCGATTCATTAACATTTAAAAAAACATACTGGCTTTCTGGCATAGAGATAGCGGATCTTCCTCGTGTCCTGGGAGTCTCGGGTATGAGCCTCGGTTTGGCCATGGTTGTTATTTTGTGTGTTATCTGTGAGATGTAATACTACTGCCCCCCCCTGTAAAAAGGGGTTGTGCAGGCAAATGTGTTAAGTGTGTAGCTAAGTCGTACTCTTTGGTCCTAGTTGGCGCTACTACAAAAACAAGAGACGCTCCTTTCAGCTTAAATGTGCTGCTGTATCAGCATGGGGCTTTTCCATGGCAATTGATATAATTAAAACAAAAAAAACATATAAGGCATTTTAGAAAATTAAAGACGATTTCTTTTTTCTTTTAGTTTTCAAATTAAAAAGTAAATACTTCAAAATGAGTTTTAATTATAAATAATATAAAGAAAATAATACTTTATAAAATAATATCACACTGAATTTATGGTAAAAATTGAAAAGAAAAATTTATTTCCGAAACAATTTTACAATTCTTCTGTTTTTTACGTCATTTTTCCTAACATGAAAAAATAGATAATGCTTATTAAAATTAATATTTTCTGAAAAATTTTCTGAAAATTCTTGTTTCAGAGAAAACTGAGTTAATTCCCTTTGCAGATTTAGATCTTAAATCCCAGCACATTAACACCCATTTGCATATTTGTCTCTTGTTGAGCTTTATTCTCCTTACATGTTCTCAGTTGGGTTAAAGTAAGGACATAGGGCTGACCAGTCCATAACAGTTACAGGGTTTTGTATAATTCCTTGAACAGAAATAACGAGTTCAAGTTCGTCATCAACTTTCCTGAAGAAGGAGACAATAACGAACTGGACTATCTAGAAATTATTGAGGTGTCATGCTTTTTTTGAGAGAGGTATGTGTAAGTCATATCGAGTCTATTTATTTGATATAATTTATGCATGCTTCTAGTTACCGTTAGAATGTAATTTCTATAAATATATATGTATAAATGTTGAAACACGCACTTATTTTCGTTTAAATATTATTTAAAACTTTAATATTTTAAACATTAATAAAGAATTATCCGACACTAATTTATATATATATATATATATATATATATAT
>JAOUZG010040071.1:1489971-1545054 GCA_026289955.1 Argiope argentata | reverse complement strand
TATATATATATATATATATATATATATATTTAAATGTGTGAAACAAATATTTTTAATAATAATAAATTATTTGAGCAACAAAACCGTAAGTTTCTATATCAATCCCTCCTCTTAAAACTAAGAAAATTAAATCACCTGTCAGAGCAATGCTGACTGAAAATAAATTGTCGTTCAAGGGGTTAAGGAGTTTTATTTTATAGTTCGACAATTGAATGTAGCAGTTGTATGAATAATATATCCATACATCCTCATCTAACTACATTCCAAATGGATGTAACTGAGTTTCGAACGTTCTCTTGAAATCTTTGGAAAGTTGATGATTTTTTTAAAAAATCAATAGCCGTGTTTCTTTGATAAGGAAATGTTTATCATACCACGAGTGAACACTATCCTTGCTGTGTGATAAATAACACTTTTCAGCATTGGACAGAGTATTAACCATAACTAGGCCTAAAGCGTAGAATTTCGGACCCTGTAAATACTAGCTTTTTTTTTAATGCTGGTTTGTCAATTTTGGAAACATTGCATTTTGCGATAATCAGGCAATTTACTTACCAGAAAGCGTGAAAGCACCGACGATTTTGATACTAAATAGTTCACTTTTCTTGAAATTGACCATACACACAGATTCTAATTTAAAATTAATTTAAAAATCTCTGTCTTTCCGTTTCGTTATTTTATTTAGTCGTCCAGATCGTGATTTTGTTTCGAAATGATCGCCTTTTGCCAGGATTAGGTAAATACCAACACTATTTTGTCGGTATTTTTGTAGTGTCTACAAATTTCATCCTAGGAGTCTTCAAACAGTAGATTTGTGAATACACATTTCCGGGCATTTTTATAATCACCCAGAAAAGGAAAAACATATTAACTTTTAATTCAAAAAAGTTTTTTTTCTTTCCTTTTAATTTTTTTTAAAATTATATTTCTAATTTCTTAAAAGTTTTGGAGTAATTTATTATCTTTATTATATCAATGAGTATTTGCATAATTTATACTTTTTTCTTATTCGTTTAGTTAACTTTTAAATGCCCTCCAAAAATTTGTGAGGCTAGCAATTTAATATAGTTTCGTTAATGCAGTAACCGCACCGTGCATTAATATAATAAACCGTGATGAAGAAAGTTGACACGACAAGAAAAATATGATTAAAAAGATAAATATATGAAGTTTTTTATTCTTTGATTCCAAACCTACCTCTGATGTTCCTTATGGCATTTACAATCAATTTTAATAAATAAAGATTTTTAAAAAAATTGAAATTCGAATTCATGAAAAATCATAGAATATACCCTTGATACAATATTCAGTGAATTTGTATGTCCAGTAGCTGTTACCCTAGTTGTCATTGTTGTATATAATGACAATATTACTAGAAAACAATTTAGACTAACGTACGTACATTGTTCGAATAAATTTTCATTAATTGTTACAGGATATGATTAAATTGTAAGTATTTAATCTGGCTTTCATTTGGATTGTGTATACTTGCGACAAAGCGGTACACGCACTCTTTCGGAAAATAGTCAATAGGCAATGTTGATAAACGAAAGTTTCCAGGCGACAATCAGCAGGAATGTACCATTCCCTTTACTGCAAACAGCTTGCCCTGAGGTGAACCATATAACGATGCGAACATTTATAATAATTACAAATAAAGCAAATCGTGACTGTTTCTGGCGATTAATAATTCGTTCTATGTATGTATTTTCACAATAGTTGGTATCATGCTCTCTAAATCGTCAGAGCAATTATTAATTAACAATTTGAATTCCTACAACATCGTTCCAAACGAAAATTTAACACATACAATCTATTTAAACGGGTAGATGCATTTTCCTTATTTATACAGCATCGGGTTAAAATTAGCTTTTAATAACGCGTCACCATCGCATTTACAAAAGTTCCGATTTAAAAAAAGTTAATGTCTACAGCAGATAAAACCTTAAAAAAATGTCGTTTTGAGCAAGTGATTATATGAAATGAAATAAATAGGAAATGTGATATTTCTTTTTAAACAATAAATGCCAGACAAAGTTTTTCAGATCGTTCGCCATACTAAAGTGACTCTTTCAATGAAACAATCATAATGAATAAAAATATAATTTAACTTGCCCGTGGTGTTTGACCGTTTAAGAAATGATGTTCTGACATGATACTTTGAAATATGCAAAGCATATTCCCTTTTAATCTTTATTTTTAAATATTAAACTACACCCTCTATCTAAAGATTCTTCCTGGCAATATTATGTTACTATTTAAATTTAGATTTCACAATTTTTTTTTATTTTACCATGTCTTTTTAAATGGGCATAATCTCATTAAATATGCCAAAAATTCGCTTTCAAAATCTAAGATTTCGCTCTATGAAACAATCTCCCGATCTGAAGCATTCTTTAATAAAGCTTCAGTAAATAGGCCAATATTTCAAATAAATCTGCAAAATCAACTAACTTATCAGGCATGACTGATCTCCAATATTTGCTCGAAATCCCTGGAGTGCATGAAGGACTAATTACTTCAGTTAATATTAATTCATAAGAGCAACTTTAATTACATCAGGACCTAGTAATGGACAATTTTCATCCGGCGACTTTGATGAAATGATCTTAAGTCAACTTAAGTCATCCGAGTTTAATCCAGTCCTATCAATTATGTCCTCGATGCTTGGTGGAATGATTAGAACCGATTAAAATCACTAAAGCCGCAAGGAACCTTTCAGGGTTTGTCTAATTTCCTCCGAACGTCAATATCAGGGTTAGATTTAGTCATTAATCTTTCCCTCTCCTTAAATACCGCTCCAGTAAATTTTTAGTGATCATAAATTATATAGAGTGGGGTTTGGGATACACGGTCTTCCAGCGGCATCAGGTTCCCCGAGAAGCCAATTTGTATTCAAGAAACGCTAAACCAATTTACTTCTTTATGCGATTCTGTGCTGCTCTATTTGTTTGGTCTTGAAATAGAGAAACCGGCTCCTTAAAATAGATGATTTCCTTTATTGAAATACTTTTTGAGCGGATTCCTCTTTAAAATGCAATAAATTCTCAGATAAATTATTTATGTATGCAATATTATCTAAGCCCAGAAATAGGTGATTTTTATAACTAATCAGACTTAGTTCCTCTTTAAATATTAATTATAGATTAAATAATAATCTCAATAAATTAATCGTGTTACAATTCAGACGTACATATGAGAATTTTTAAGTAGAAATCCATCTTTTTATTCATAAATAATTGAGAGGATGAATAAATTTTGCATCTAAATATATATTTGAATAAAATATTAAGTCACAAAAATATTCATTAAAAGAAATACAATGTTTGAAAACAATGTTTAAGTCTAATTAAACAATCATACCCTTCATGATCCTACTATTTAATATTTTCGTTTAGTTTTAAGTTATAGGTTTTATATTGCCCATATACTGGGAGGCTATACACAGATGTCGCCCTCCTATCTATGTAGTGCTCAAAATAAATAAATCCGAGGATAATTGGTACCAGTTCCATGTTAGGATGGAAGTCAACCTTATCCAATAAGCAATACAACATACAAGGTTTACGGGAACGCGTCATTTTGACGCATTTCGAATTTTAAAAAGAAAATTACAAAACCCGTTTGCATTTTTATTTTATCTCTTGCAACGACTTTTATCCATTGATCGAGGTAAATATATATTGAAGTCTACTTTCTTCAAAACCGTTGAAATATTGAAATTCTCTTTGTTCTATACCTATCTCTACGGGTATGCGTCAATTCGACGCGATCGTAATTTAGACTAAATTTTGAGTAAACATGCAAGGATCATATTAATAATAAATAGAAATGTACCGACAATACTTCAATCCGTTATCAGATATCGTTATCTCAAGTGAAACAAGCGATAAACAACTGTTTTTGATAAGCAATATCAGAAAGAACAAAGTCAGAATGTCAGTAGATGTCAGAATGCGAAGATATTTTGAAGGTTTCAGTTGCTTAGTTCGAGTATTGAAAAATAAAGTACTAGAATATTTTTTGAATTATTAATATTATTGTAAACCTCAATTTTATAATATTTTGACAAAAAGACCTTATTTATCATCTGAATATGTCTTGAAGAGGAAATAAAACTTTACTGAAAATAGTTAGTATTCGTGAGGAATATTCGTTCATTCGCCAAATTGACGAACGTTCGTAGACGCAGGTATATAAGAAACGTCCGTAAACTTAGTGTAATAATATACACCAATATTATAAATAATAATTATTTAACCAATACTTACAGCAAAATAAATATCAAAACATTTATTTAAGTACACCATTTTGATAAAAAGCAAATGATAATAATCTGTTCATTTTGAGATTCTTGAATGATTAATGTTTCTTAAATAAACTTAAATATTAGTTAACGCAGTTAAATACTATTCTTTTTACTATCGAACTGTGTATGTCTTATTTTTTGCGATAAAATTGTCTATGAGTAATCAGTGATTCCAAGAACTCTCTTCCTTTAAGTAGGAAAATTAAATATTATGTCGTAGGAAATAGAGTTGTCCCCGAAAAAGTAATTTCCTCGTCTAGATAGTATTTGCTCTATTAGTCAAATAAGAACAACCAACCGACTGTAACAGAAAGAAAGTATTTGTTATATTGCTTCAAGTCTTTGTTACATATATAGAATATGTACTACGAATTTCATTACTCGAATAGTACTCGAAACCAAGAATTTTGAAGAAGAAAATTACAATGTAAAATGATAAACTAATAATTTTCATTATAAAGTTCAAAATATTTCTTTTAAAAATAATAATATTAATAATTCTTCAACAAAAAAGTTATTTTCACAATTTGCTCTTAAATAGAATGTATATGAAGTATTAATTTAATAACAGAAAATATATTGGTGATTCCAAAGATAATCAAGACAAATTGACAATTAGATTTTATAAATATAAGCGAAATATCAAAAGTAATGAGATCAATTCACTTGACAACAGAACAATATGATAGCTTTTTAGTTTAGTTATATTATCTACCTGTTTAAAAAGTAACACTAGAGCTATTTTGAGACTGACCAAAAAATTTCGAATCGTGGTCAGATGAAGAGGAAGACACCGGAGCTGGCACACTCTTCTCCACACCACATCACACAAGTGGGAAAAAGTTTGGCCATGACGGATTTAACCCGCAACAGAGCCTTCCCACGATGGACCCCCTTAAACAGTGGAATTGGGTCTCCAAACTGAAACCCTACGGCTCACAGGCTGAGACCGTACAACTAGTCCACAGTGGCCCTTCCTGACCTCGGTGATAACTCAAAAACAGTAAAAGTTTTCGAGTTTGAATTATATTTTGTAGTAAAAGAGCTATAAATGGGAACATCATTATGATGACATAACCGATTTCATTTCTTTATGTTTTCTTCAGAATACACGTTTTTATGGTGTTTCGACTTATTTAAGAAAATTATGTCAGTCTTCTAAAAAGATCAAATAAACCTAAATCCGCCAAACCATCCACCTGAAAAATCCTATGGGCACTTTTTGCAAATAATGCTAGTTTTCATTATTCATAAGTACATCTATATTTCATTTCCTTCATCACAGAAAATGATAATTATCAATTTATGACATAACGGATAATTACGAGTTCATTCTGATATTCTACTAATGTGAAACTCTTAGAATCATATTCTACAGAACCATTTTTGCTTGGATCAGGAAAACGAGATTCTATATTTCATTTACGAACAATGTTCTTTGGACATTTGTAACCAGAAAGTACCAGAAATTTCACGAATCAGCATTTTCTGACTTAAATTCATTCTTTGCATCTATCCACCATTACCAATATCCATCATACTTGGTCTTCTCGAATGAAGTTTAGCTGAAATTGTCTTTTCTGAGTTAATACACAATAAATAAGATTTAAAATCTTTGCTATTTTTAAATAGTCTTGCAGAGAAATTTAAAATTCAGAATTTTACTCATTTTATTCTATTTGAAAACTATGTTTTAAAGTTTCTTGAAATGTTGAATAAGTGATAAGTTATCTTTTATAATCGCGATTCGAATACGAATCATCGTTATGATTTCAAATACTATATTTGCGTAAAATTACATTTATCTAAAAACATGTTAATTTTGTTTACTCTACGAATTAAGAATGACGTAGAACTATTTTTTAATTATAATAATATATTTGTATGGTAACTTGCATCTAAATGCACCATAAACAGCACGCATCTTGAGCAAAAATCCAAAAGCTATAATATTTTGATAACAGAATACATTTATTAATTTATTTCTGGTCCTTTGTTAAAATCAATGAATAAAACTTAGTTACTTTTTTTTTAAATAAAATGTCAGTAACATAAAAAAAAAATTTGATTTTAGATGTTAGTGCACTCTATATTTGTATATAATAACAATCTAGAAATACATTAAGTCTGAAAAAGTTGTTTTTTTATCAATATATTTTAATCTGATTCGCAATCGATTGTATCTACCAAACGAGTCGCATTAATTTAATTCTGGAATCTATACCCCATGAGGAAAGGAATCAGATATTATACTCGTGTAGAAGGAAGTTCTATCATATGTTTTATACGCCGGCTTTCTGTTCGCAGAGGTAGCGTGTCTTCCTCGTGTTCGGAAAGTCCCGGGTTCAAGTCCCGGTTCTGGCATGGTTGTTCTTCTGTTTGCTATCTGTGGGATGTGTGACTGTGCCCTCCTGTAAAAAAAGGGCTGTGCAAGCAAATGTGATGAGTGTGTAGCTAAGTCGTACTCTTGGCCTCAGTTAACAATCTGCTGATGTGCTTAAATCTGCTGCTGTGTCAGCAGAGGGCTCGTCCATGGCAAGTGCCATAAGAAACAGCAAAAACGATTTTCATACAATTTTAAATTCGAATCCAATAAGAAGAACATTATAAAAAACGAGTATACAAGGTTCAAAGCAATTAAAATAATACAAAAGGTTTTTTTTTAAATCAGAATTAGAAGCATAAGATAAATTTGCTAAAGAACCATAATGTCAAGTTATATATAAACCAAAATTGAAATAAAGCAAAGCGATTATTCTAGCTGTCAGGCTTGTCATTAAAGACTGATAATCTAAAAATAAAATGCAATTCAGTTAAGGACGTTAGGTATTCTTCAGAGGACCACATTAATATGATTATGCTAATATAAAGTGGGGTTTAAATACATTTTATATAATATTCAAAATTTCTGATTTTTTACAAACTTTTTAATAGATTAAAGCTGCAACAGTTCAGTAAATAATCCAGGAAAGAATTTCTTTTCATTCTAAACTGTAAATTGGATATCCATATATAAGAGATTAAACATGTCTTATTTCCTCAAAATAGATTAAACACGTAATATCGATATTGATAGTTTAATATCGATATAATATTTGAAAAATTTGAAATTATAAGACGTTATTGAAGTTTAAAAGGTCGCATAAGACTTAAGCTTTCGCATAATATTTCGAATAAATTTGAATTATTATACATTGTTCGGTGATCGTTCATATTCTTAAATCAATGTTGATAAATATAATTATATACATATACAACGCGCACACACTATATATATATATATATATATATATATATATATATATATATATATATTTAAACAGTTTCGCTCCCATTCCCTTTATAAATAACTTTGAATATCTCATCACGCCTAAAAGTTTCAAGAGAAAATCAAAATAAAACTGAAATTTGTCAGAAAAATAAACATTATAATATGTATAAGGATGATACAGCAAATGCTTTAAAAGTAATTAAATGTGTGAAACTGTCATACATTTCTGAATTATTTATCTTTGTAATATGAAAAAAGGTGATATATTCAAAAAAGTTTCATAAGCAGATTATCTTATTTGGGATTGTGCTATGTAGTTTAACCACTTAACTGGTTTGCTGTACGTGCATCGATTTATCGAATTTTGAAAGTTGTAAACAAAAAGTAAATCATTCATAACAATTATAATTCAGTTGTAAAATGCCTTCGAATACGTATATAAGCCAAGTATTCCATGGATTTCCATTTGAATCAAAATAAGAAAATATTCCCAAAATAGAAGGTGTCTTCGTATCAGATAGTAAGGAAAATAAACCGGCTAAGGGGTTAACATGTTGGCAACCATATCCAGAATGATGAAATGAAGTATGAAAATAGTGGTCATGAATTATATTCTGTTCCGAGATATTTGTTTTAATAAGAGATGAAAGATATTTGTTTTCATAATAGATGAAGATTGTATTAACACATTTATTAAATTTCCTTTTAGATCATGCAGATTTTTATCAAGAATAAACTTTATCTTGTTGTATTGATCATTACATATCTGCATCACAAAACCTTAATAATGCGTCTTGGATCTAATTTTACCCTTTGTGGTCGTAGGCCTACTATAAATTACCATAAAAAGAAAAGTACTGAAATTACTATCATCCGTCGTATCTTAATCTCCATTTACGATTTATCACTTCATACTTTCTAAGAAAGAACAAAGAGGGCCAAAAAAAAAAAACTTCACGAACCAATACGGTGCTTTTACCACTTACTGATAACAAAACCTAATATTAACAGAGCCTCTTATGACTCGCCATACAAAACGCGTAATCAGTCAATTGAATCTCGATCGTAAGGAAATTGAATCTCTAGAAATATTTCATAAAATTTGAAATAGTATTCTATAAATGTTTCTAGTGTAGCATTTTCGCTGTTTAACTGGAACCATTAGAACAAACAGAAAATAAAGTCTTGGCATGATCAGAAAACCAACTGTATCAACAAATAATAATAATGCTGCCTGCCGATCACGAGATATTTTATTAATAGCATGGAAAGATAGAGTAATACAAAGAGGCTGTTATACCTCGGGTAAGAAATATGTTCAAAAAAGGAAGAAAGGTATTACCATCATCATTAGCAAACCAAAAGTTCTTATGAATTACAGCATAAATATGGTATGTGACGATAAGACCTACAACTGACAAGCTTATTGTTTTCTGAGAAACTCCTGCGAATGGTGAAAAAATTGTGGGGGTGGGGAGGGATTAGAAGTGTAATAGTAAACTATAGCTACATTTTATATAAGGTGTCAGCTAAAAGAGCAAACCAGACACCTATGTCTTTTTTTATGTCTGTAGAGAAATCGATAGAAAAACTTGTAGTTTATTTTCGGGATGGAGAATGTCGAGATCAGGAAGACCATCATCCTTAGATAGAGAGGAAAGACTTAATGGCACATTACGTATATTGCGGCAATTTGAAGACTGTGCGGTCTGTTCCTACAGAAAAAATCAAGGACGGAAGACACCGAATATATTATTTTTGCGACGCTTGTCGTAGAAAACCAAGATTTCACATTGAAGAATATTTTAAAAGGTACCACATAATGGCTATTCAAAAACTAACTTTTACAATAAAGCATTGTATTAAAACATGTTATAGTGTTCACAATGTAAAGAATAAATTGTTTTTCTTTAACCTTTTGAGTGGACTTTTTTTTAAGTAGCGTATTTGCTCATATTTTGGGTCCTCCGCACTCAAAGGGTTAATAATCTTGCATAGTATGTATAGCTGTTCTCTCAGTGGAAATTAATTCCGATCAGTACGACTTTACGTTTGAATTTAATACGACCTTAAAGGGTTAATTCTATTCCTAATTCTAATTTGTGTGTGTGTGTGAGTTGTGTGTGAGTAATAGAATTATGTTGTAAAAGATTTAGATTAGCTTTGATAAGAAATACAGATGATAAACAGAAATCCGTCGAATTAATTCAGGGTTCAGAAGTCTAATTTTTCGACAACTTTAAAAGGAGTAAAGCGTTTTCATTATTGTGTTGATTCGAGATTTAAAAATTCTTTGGCCCGATTACGGTACAATTTTAACCTTTTGCACTCCGAAAAATAATTGCATCCAAAATTATTCACCTAATACAAAGATTTATTTATTGCTATGAAAAATAAATATACCTAATTCTTTAAAGTCGAATTTCTTTGAAAAATTAATCTACATCTCTTAACCATTATTTAGGCGTTTTTAACAATTAAATTTGAAAAATAAATAAACGAAGCGTCAAAGTGATGCACAATCTTAACTAGTGAGTCAGAGACACAATTGGAGTAAAAGGGTTAATAATCTTGAATATTATGTATCGCTCCTCGCTCAGTGGAAATTAATTCCTACCAGTACGACATTTACGTTTGAATTTAATACGACCTTAAAGGGTTAATTCTATTATATTTGTTCTATTTGTTATTCAGTTCCTATGAGAAGTAGAACTAAGATGTCTACGATTTAGATTGGCTTTGATAATAAAGGTGTTTATCAACAATCCTTTTAATGAGTTTAGGGTTCAAAAGTATTTTTCAACGACTTTAAAAAGATTAAAACATTTTTTTTTATTATTGTCTTGATGTGAGATTTAAAAAATTCCTTAGGCTGATTGCGGTACAATTTTAAAATGAAATCACATTATTTGAGAAAGAATTGCAGCTATGAAAGAGTGTCAAAAACTTTGCTCATTCATATAAGTATCTAATAAGCCATCCACATCTCAATCAGAGTCGATAATTAAAGAAGCAGTGATCTACAAGGAAGCAGAATGGCTTTCATTTATAGACACTTTGTTTCTTAAAAGAAATGAGCAAAACTTTTTCGTTTAAACAAAAAAAAAGTTCCATTAAAAAATAATACCTATTATTCAGGCTTCGAATAAGATATCGTTTGCAAGTTTTAGTTTCTCTTTCTACTAGTTGACGAGCCGGAAGATCGATTATCAGCGTAGTTTAGCACCATCTCCAATAAGCTAACTTAATGGCTTTCCCAATATGGCCTACAATCGATGTTATATAATGCCCAACGGTCACGTGATAGACAAGTTAAAATGATGTATAGATAAGGACGAACAAAAAGGTTAATGATGTCTAGGCTTTTAACTGTTTTCTGCCAAGAGGCAACAGCATTTATCACAATTAACAAATGTTTTTAAGCAATTGTAGTAAAGTACTCTGAAACAATGTACTTATTTTATTGTATTTCTTGCATTATTGATTTCCTTAGGATTGTATCAGTTGTTATCTACACAATAAACGATTCACAAAGCATGAATGAGTTTTCATTCAATACAAATTTTATAAAGTTTCAAATGGCTTGTGGAAATAATATTAGCCCTATTTTTCAGTAAATACGGTAAAACGCCTTTAGAAATTCAAACTATTTGTTGGTTTAAATTAATTAAATGTGACATTTTAATGCATATTATCAATGCGTTAATAAACTGAAAATGAAAGGCTATACTTCTCTAAATCTTATTTAATTATTCTTCATTTTCAAAAAATACTTCAATAAAAAAAAGTCAAATTGAATTTCAGTAGAACAAGTCAAATTCCGGTACAAATTTGAGTTTAATTAGTTTGAACATTAACTCTACATTAGCAATGTCTCAAAATGATTTATTTGCTAAAAGTGTTTGGTTTAGAGAAACGACGCAAATTAGTTTGTCTACAATCATATCCACAAATATTAGTTTGCACATTTCCAGCTAATTCTAAATTTGTAATTAGTAATTTTCCCATTTTAAAAGCTAATCACGTAAATGATTTCCATAAAATTATTAAATAAAATCATTTAAAAATTTATATCTTAAAATCATGAAAAACATTTTGCTTTAATAAAATAAGTTTCTCATAAAACTTTGTGACTTTCTGATTTGATTTTATAAACTTTATATTTCTTTCAAATAACTCAAACGAGCAATATCGTTTTAAGATTAACGAACCATCTAAAGATCACCCGTTGATTCTCAATTGAAAAAATATCGAATATAATTGCCCCCCCCCCCTCACAAAGGAATGAGAACCCTCTTTCTTAACGATTGGGTGGATTTCATTAATTTTTATAATCTATGAATTTCATGGCATGTATGCCATATTTACTATTCCATGACATTTATGTTTATTTATGACACAACTCACAATTTTAACTAGGAAATAGTTTCCTTGTACCTCATTGTATCGATTTCGCCCATTTTCATTTCATATAAATTCTTTTGTCCCCTTAGATATGTTATCAACAATTTCATGTTTTATCTCCTCCTATCTTTTGCAGCATACAAAATTTATAGAAACCCAAATTAAATTCCTCACCGCAATTTGATTCCATTTGATATTGAAAAATATTTTTTTTGATCAATTCAAGACAAAATGTTCCATTTTTATTGGCTAAATTTTATTTAAAATGGTTCGGTTTTAGTATAGTCTGTTTCATCAAACATGATTGGTTTGGCTGTATATTGTTACTATCATGCAAATCAAACTTAATGAATAAATTTTACACAAAAAAAATCATTAATTCCAATTATAGATGAACAATGAAAATAAGATATTCTGCTTTTTAAGATAGGATTCGAAAGTACAAATATAAATTGATAAACAAATTTGTCTCATCAATTCAGTTCTTACGGATACATCTTTGTAAAAATGCGCCAAATTTCTTTGGCGATTTTTCGCTTGAGCCAGGCTAACCAAAAAGAACCAATATCATCGACACATGTTTTTAAAAATGCAAAATTTTAAGTATAAAAATATCCGTAGAAATTAAAATTTAATAAATAGTATTAAATATGTAATAAATTATAATATGAATATAATAATAATATAAATTAATGAATAGTATTAAAAGGTGCTAATTAATCGAAATTCTATAAATAGGTTATAAATAAAAGAATTATATAAATATGTTGGTGTTTTAGTATTGATTAAGCAACTATTTTTAAGATGTGTTTTGACACTTCGAGCCAAAGCTATTCATATCTAATCAAGAGCTCTTCATTCTTCAACAAATAGAGTCAATTGCTTTAAATGGAGTGATGATATTTAAAATAAATCTGCTTTCTCTTAAAATCGACAAAAACTAATTACTCTAGATTTCTAAAGATTATTATTTATAACCCACATCTTTAAGCTTAAGAAAGTCAGTCGGGCGAATTTGGGAATTTAATGAATATCATTCAAGTCGCGTATGAAATCCAAATCTTTGGGATCCGAAAACAATTTTAAGTAATTGCTTCTAAATGATGCATGTTTTTCAAACTGATACTTTTAATAGAATATCATTTTTCTACGTTTATCCTAAAGATATCCTTTTTGACATAAAGTGAATAAAAGTTCACATTTTGAGGGCTCTTTTATTTATATTTCCTTCCCTAGAGTATATCTTTTGCAGAAGAACTTCAAATATGTACTTGCTACACTTCCCTGCTCCGCAATTCAAACACTGAAGACAAAGAACCGGAGTGTATTAACTTTTGCTGAACATCGAGTTAGCACGCTTGGAGTGTTTCTAAATTAAGTTAATCCGGTCTTTGTGTTGAACGACCGCACATGCTTGGTTGAAAATTAATCAACTGCCTAGTCGGATCCACGCAGAGTCTTGTCTCCTTAGTTTACTTGTCGCCTACTCAGCGTCGTTGCCAACTTTTAAAAGACAAAAGGTGCTAATTTCGCAGATTTAAATGAGAAAGCCAAACAAATTTAAAACCGAATTATCCTCGGCGCAATCAATATCCGACGCATTAATTATGAAAATTCAAAGTAATTGTCATTCTTTTATCGTTTCGGCTGCTTTCTTAATTGAACTTTTCCAAAGTGCCAACTAACGAGATAAACCATTAATTTCGGCCCGGAATCTCTGCAGAGAAGAACTTTTGTAAAGAAAATGGCGGGTGCCATCTTTTGTTCGGGAGAAATATTTCTCATTCAGAGCCTCTTTCGCATGTTCTAGACAATGTTGATTAATAACGTGCTTCTTCCGCCATAAGCGACACGTACTGGAAAAAGAAAGACTCGAGGGTGTGGGGGTTCGACTGCCCTTAAGTTTCTTATCACGTTCCCGATGGAGTCTTGAAAACCAGATTCTCTCCGAAAAGGATTATACGAAGGAAATTTCGAGGCAATAATTTAAGGCTTGCCAAAGGATTTCGTTGCTCTCCAACGTACCATTAGATTAAATATTAGGGTCCCATTTTTTTAATATTTTTTCTCAGTAGGTAGGGATTAATGTTATGGAATTTTTGCTCTAAACATTCCCTGATAAATTATTTCTCTTACGTAAGTGATTTAAATATATACCAGGTGAGTGATACACACGTTTCACCTATTTTTTTCTCTCTTTGCGAAAAGACTGACTCGAAGTGTGTTTCTTCACTATTAAATAAATATTAAGATTTCGAATAAAATATAAATTCATTTTATTATTTTGTAATAAGAAACATTTTATAAGTGAGAAAACACCTTAGCGATATGTTTTTAATATTTTTAGCCAATTGATTTTAACCAATAAAGAGCAGAAAATTTCGCAATAACACTTATCTCCTCAAAAACATGGTACATGATATCTCCTCAAATTGTACAATAACATTGATGTCATTCGAAAGAAACCAATTGATATGCGCTATGAAAATGAATGTTTCTATATAACTATAAATTGGATGTTCGCTTTCTAATGAAACACATATGCGAACCAGTTTCCTCAAAACATTTCCAGAAAGCAGGCACCTATTCAAATAATAACTCTAAATCAAATTTATACCTCAAGTACAATCGTGAACAACAACAAAAAAAATAAACAACCCTGTTTCTTTGTTATTTATTATCACGTCTTCTCAAATTGGATGTCAAAAGAAATAATCATTGGGTATCGGTAAGTTGAGATAGAAAATTGATTAACTGAGTTAATTAACATGATTAATTACCATTTCAAAATTGTTCCCTTACGGTTTTATTTTTATTAAATTGATATATCGAAAGGAAATTAATCTTTCAATAAAATAAATGAATCTCTGATGATAATTTTGAGACTCAGAGTTTTTTAAAAAAAAAGATGCTTCCATTGTGTTAAATGAATTTTATGTACTCTCACTAATTTCTCGAAAACTATTATATATTGCTTAAAAGTAATTTCATAGGAAGTAAATTAACATATTTCATGAAGGCATGGAATAAACACATTAATAAACTAAATGTAAATTTTTTAAAATGAATTTAAAAGATGAACGTGGGAAAAATGAATTCCGACATAGTAAAATTTGTACTCGAGATCCAATTACATGACCTAAATGCTGGACGTCAAAAAGTTGTGCTCGTATCCCAAATTGTTTTTGAAATAACCACAGAAATTGTAAAAATCCCGCAGTAGATTTGGTAAGCTGTACTTTTGAGACCCTGTATATTAAATTTATATGTATTTATAGATCTAAATTTTAAAACAGAAGATTTAAAGACCATTATAAAGTACCAATTAGTTAAATAATAAATTTATTTTTAGGTCATACGATTTTAATTTGATATGAATTCTGCTTTCCTTGCAAAAAATATGTTTAGCAGACGAAGTAAAATTAGATTGCAGAACAGAACCAAATTAAAAATAAATATCAAGTATAAATGCAAAAAAAGAATGAAATCATGGAACCAGTCTGAATATTTTATAAAATGTCACCATCAGATAAGGATTCATACTAAGAATTTTTTCTGTAAGAAGTCTGACATTCGTCCAAATATTGATTCCTCGTGTTCCCCAAGAAATTGAGGCTTTTAAAGATTAGAATTAACATTAATAAAGAAAGCAATGACAGTAAAATTAAACAACAATAATAAGAAAAATATAAAATAAAAATTCCAATCTAAGCAAAACCACAACAAAAATGAATCAAATCAAAGCCTCTAGAAGACCATTGCCAAGCTATCAAACCAAAAAACATGAAAAAATATGTATATAAAAGCTAAGAACATACCTGTTGAATGCAAATAGATACTCCAAAAGGCTTTATGAAGAAAATTAAACTTATTACTGCGGATCATTAAATAAAACTAAATTGAACTTTCCCGCGTTTAAAGCAGAAAACGCTTACAATGATTGGAAAAGTTGACTCGTCAACAAATGAAATAAATTGAACGATATCAGCGCCATCTATTGCGTTGATAAAAATCAAAGAGCATAAATAAATATCATATATTTACTTGCAAAAATATTTGAATATATGTTAGAAATTTACGTTAATATAACAACCATATTACAGTAATTTTTTAGGAAAAATCCTTAAAAGCTACATTTTCAATGAGTTTGTTTGTTGGTTCAATATAAGAAATTTTCTTACAACAAAGTTTGTTCATTAATTAAAATTTGTTCTTGGCAATTATTGTTTGCCAGGAAAAGAAATTGAGGTCAAAGGAAATCCGTATTGTTTCTTACTATTTAATAAATTGATTAACTCTAAAATAAGAAAATGAATTACCTATAATTTACATACTTCATGGCTTAGTGTTGAGCACTCAATCATAAATGTCTCTAATTAGATGAACAGTTTTAAAAAATGTTCATGACATTATTTCCACAAAGTTTTTAAATAATATTCTATTTTCAGTTGAATTTACTAAAAAAAACTTTGCTTTCGAACCTCTAATTTAGTTTATTGTAGCATGAAAATAAGATCGATCAAATTCGTTTGTACTTATTTATTTATCTTGAATACATCAACCATTGTACAAAAAATGTCCACCACTCAATCAATAATTTAGTAGTAAACTCAATAAATCTTCTATCATGCCAAAAAGTCGTATCTTTAACTATTAAATAAAAATAACAAAATTAATATTTTTAATAAATCATTTTTTATGAAGAATAAATGTGAATCGTGTTCCGAAATTCCTACGAAAAACACAGAAATAATCTTATTTTTTCTATTAATGAGCTTATTTAATATAATGTCGCCGATGAATTGGGTCTTTTTAGGGGGAGTTTTTAACAAACAAAATTAATTATATATTAAGAAATAATGTGAATTTCTCATGCAGACTTTCTGAATCTAATTATTAAAATTTTTGCGTAAACCTTGATTTTCGTAACTGAAAAATTTTGAGATATTAGTAAATTAACTCAAACAATCAGTTAATCAGCTAATAATTAAAAACGTATTTATCAACCTACTTAAGTCATTTCAATCAACTCCAATTTGGTAAATATGTAGTAATAAATAAATAAAGTTATAGAGCTGTTCTTTATTTTTGTTGCTGATGGTGATTGTACCAACGTTTCGCGTGTTACCTTATTCAAAAGAGAATAACACAGTTTCATGTCATAAAATACACACCAAATACCATGTATCTAGATTATATAGTTTTTAAAATCATATTCATCCATTAGAAGTACTGTCATATTATAACATATAAAATGACGAAAAATTTCGAATTAAATATTAAATATATCATTTTCGGAATCCATAAAATATCGTCAGATTCCCTTTATTTGAATATCAATCTGGAAGATTTCGGATAATATCTGATGAATTACCAAAAAAAAAGACTTTAATTTTAAACATTTTGATTTGAAATCGAATTTTAACATATTTTAGCCCATGTTTACCTTATGTACAATTGCACATACTTAAAAGATAATAGGGAAGCATCTAGTGGCTCTTTAGTTTTTAACATTGTATGAACCACTTTCAAGAATGCTTATATTTTCTAATTGAAACGATAAATTATAAGAAATAAATTGAAAATGTATTGATGGCATAACCAATTCATTAAAGAATTCACATTTTAGAGTGTTATAAGGTTAAAACTTATCAATTCAAGAAATGTCATCTTACCAAGAAGACAATGTTATGTTTTTTCTACAAAATGATCAGAAAAGATTTTGGATAGAAATAAAGATTTTGCTAGCTTAACCAATTTAAGCTTATTGCGAACATATTTTCCCATATTCAAATAACAATTCCACCTAAATGACGCATGTCGGACTTCTCAGAATCTAACTGTAACAAATGATTGTTTATTGCCTTCTTTCCAAAAATAGCACGCACTCTATGCTTCTCATTATAAACGGCCTTTTTTTCAGTTTTCCCATTTATTTGTACGATGTGTTTAATATTATTTAGTTGTATTAAATACCCGTTTTAAAGCAACGCTAGGATATTATTCTTTTGCAGGACGGTCCTCTTTAATTTTAAACCTAGTCATATGAACGATACGATACCTAAGCTGGCCCTTCTCCAAACTTTCGCACCATGCTAACAAAAGCACATTTAGATCCGACGATTTTAAAGTAAACCAAACCTGTTTCTACGATGAGTTTTTGGCAGAATCAGGTTTCTAATCTGAAACCCTCCGGATCAGAAAATGGAACTTTCGCATCTGGTCACCACGATCTTTGTACGATCTCACTCTTTTATTTAAGAAGAAAAACGCATTTTGTTTTATAAAATATACAGGTAAAAAACAAAGGAAATAATTTTAAATATATATTTTCAAATTTTTAAATGTTGTTTATTTTTCTTATTGTAATTGATTGTATTTATTCGATTTTAATTTATCACTTATCTTTGCAAATATCAAAGTTATTTTTATCACGTCAGAACATGATAAAAAATGAAATAAGGTTTTCGGCGTAAAAATATCTGTAGGCGAAAAATAAGAATTTTATTATCTGCACGAGCGTCTCAAAAAATCAACTTTTAATAACGCGTTGCTATCGCATTTACAAAAGTTTTGATAAAAAAATAAGTTAATGACTACAGCAAATAAAACCTAAAAAAATGTAATTTTGATCAAGTGATTATATGAAATGAAATAAATAGGATTTTTTTTTCAAACAATAAATGCGAGATAAAGTTTTTTCTATCGTTTCCAATACTAAAGTGACTAATTCGATGAAACAATTAAAATGAATAAAAATAAAATTTAACTTTGCATGATCCCGTGGTACTTGGCTGCTCAATAAATTATGTTATGACATGATACATTGTATTATGCAATAGCAGATTTCGTTTTAATTTTTATTAGAAAATAATTTTTATTCAATATTATGTGGATAATATTGCATTAAAAATATTTAAATTAAACAATAAATTGATAATGCATCTATGAAATTATTATTGTAAAAAAATTTGAAGAAAAAGGTAGGGGGCATATTGAATAAAGATACCATCTTTACATATATGAAAAAAACTAAGTCAAATGAAACCATAAAAAATGAGAAAAATGATTCGAATAGTTTTAAATTTGCATTAATTAGCCATTGAAATAATTTTGATATCTTCAGAAACTGTGAGGTCATCAAATTCAATAATGTAAAGGAAAATTTGGAAATCAAATCAATAATAAGACTAAAGCATTAGTTTTAAAAGAAGCGACATTAATAAAAGAATCTGTGATTGTAACATTTTGGTTACATTTAAGCTCCCAAAGAAGCCTTTTGTAAGCTGTGATTGAACTGAACTCATTATTTTAAAATCATTTTAAATTATCAGGATGCAATTAGAGTTGGTAATTGCTTCTTAGAATATTTCAGTCATACACAAAACGCACAAATATTTTGTATATACTCTAAATGCAGACGTGAGAATACCTAACTTTGCTTTGTTTTTTGGATAATAATTGATACTTTATGAACTATTAACACTTAACTAATAGTTTATAAATAACTGAAAATTAAAATAAATACACCTAATTCAGTAAAGTTATGTTTATGCATTTTTGATATCAAAAACTAAAAAAAAACCCTTATAACCACTGAAGTTAATATATAATTTACAAATAACTAAATGATTCGATTTTGCAACTCTTTAATTTGTCTTTTGCATCGGATAATTGATTTATTTTTTAAAATGGTTATTGCAACCAATATTAATGTGCTATTTTTTAATACCGAATATATTAAACTTTCCTATAGTTCCCTGTTAAAAAGAAGAAGAAAAAAACTTTAGATGACAAACTTGCTTTCAGCGCTAAAAAAACGAAGATACTTTTTGATAATTATCGAAGTAAAATTAAGATAATTAATCAGGAACTAAGAATTAATATATATATCTACCGAATTTCAATTTTATAAGTATGTGAATTCAAAAAAAGGATAATAAAATAAATATTTTCTTTCTTTCTCCTAGAAAAAAAGTCCTTGGAAATTATTTCGTATTTAGTTTGAATGTTTAATAATTACTTATATTTTTCTTCATTGTTCTTTTTTTACAATCCATTAATAAAAGTATTTCGAGTTACACTAATTAATGCTAATTTATCATACTCTTATACATATATTTTTACTTTTTTTCCTGATCCCTAATCCTTTTACAGGTCTTAAGCTAAATTCTCTTGTTCTCTCTCTTTATTTTTATTTCGATTTCAAAAGTGTATTTTTCAACTTTTTTCTTTAAATTTTTTTTCTTTCTTTGCCTTCTGTTAGAAACTTTCAAACCTTGTCTTCACATTAAAGGCAGTAAAAACTGCTTTTGTTAGAGAAGAATTTTTAATTAAACCCTGCAGCAACGCAACCTTCAAAATACAAATTGCTCCTTTTTTTAAAAAAAAAAAAAGAATCAACACTTTACAAGGGAATAAAATAGAAAAGTCTGCACTTCAATTCAAATTAAATTAGCGCCCAGCTTCATACATTTAATTGCACCATGAGATGTATTGAATTGAAAATCATGAATGATATTCTACATAAGAGTTAGACATACAAGAAGTAAAGATAACGAAATTTATTTCTTAAAAAAATATCGTTTCAAAACAAATGTTTGATAATTCAATTTTAATTTAAGGCATTAGCAAACTTATTTTTTTCTGGGGGAATAATGAATCAATTCCCCATTTTCATTTTTACAATCTTCTATTGGAAATGCATTATTTCTATTACTTGGGTAAAAAGGGCTCTTTTAATTCAATTGTAACATTTCAAGGTTGTATATATTTGTAGAAAGATTCAAATAAAAATTAAATTTAGTATTTCACCAAATATCCTACTGATGCAATGCATAACATCGGAAAATTTCACCAAAATATTTAGAATTTGGCAGATAAATATTTTTACATTAAAAAAGATCTAGGATTATATCACAAATTTTTTAGACCTATGCAATATTTTATATTTGGGGGGGGTAAATAATTTTTATAATAAAAAATCCAAATTTCATCCATATATACCATTTAGATTTTGACCTTTTGAAAAATAAAATCAATTTAAACAAAAAGTTATTTGTGATAGTGTGTCCATTTCACTTGATCTAGAAATGTCATTTCGAGATCATGTCTTAGATTATATTAAAATACATTCGACCAATATTAATTATTAGTTATTATAATGCACTCTTAAACTATAGTTAAACTGACATAAAGGATTTTCAGAGAAAAATGTGTTGACATTTTGTTTATTTTCCTTAGATTCTAATCTGATTTTCTATATTTTATTCATTATTTTTTTTATATTTTTTCAGACTTTACCTTTTAGTTCAAATATAAAGTCTGCATTTCTAAGAGATATTTTTGCAAGGAAAGTATGAAGATCTATATTTTATTATTAAGAAGGAAGTTTTTACGGGATATTTCAGAATGGTTTAGTAATATATTTTTAAAAAGATCAAATAGTTACTATATACCATCGCATGGTGAGCTGCATTGGAAATTCTGAAAGAATTCATTAGAAAAAAAATGGTATTATGTTGTTTCCAACGAAGTATACTATACTGCTTTTTACTTCACACAATGCAAAAAACCTTGGTTTTATTTTCAGCTATTTTATAAAGGAAGTATTCAATTCTAGAAAAATATCCCCTCAAAGGGTATAAAATTTCGGCAATAACGACAAATGTGATTTAAAGGATACTCATCAGAATTTAACGAATAATTTTTAAAAAATAATGATAGTATGTAACCCCTTTTATCCCACAAGAAATCATGAAAAATATATATAAAAAATAACACTATCGCTAAGAAACAATTACATACACTCAAGCATTAAATCACTAATTGAATGACAGTATTATACATTATAGTTCTACAAATATACTTGAGCACAATCCTACACGAGAATTCCCATAACTTATATATATAAAGAATTCTTGACACTTAATAGCGATAACAGATTCATTTTTATGTTTTGTCGCAAAACTTCAGAGACAAGTGGTTTATGTCGCCAACTAGTGACCAATGGCGGAACTCATTATACTGCCAGCCATTTCTCATCCATTAAAGTATTCATTAATATTTTTTTCTTTGTTTTCAAAGTAACATTTTATACACGAAGAATTTAAGAATGCATAGAAAAATGCTTGTTACATCTTTCAGAATAAAGAGCATTTATGAATGTTAAAGTCACAACTTTAATGCAGAATACAATGAATAAACTTTACGTTTTAATTATTTTTTTAACCTTCAATTGATTTTTTTTAAAAAAAATATTCCATTCCATATTTGAATTTAAAAAATACATGTCCGTTCTAAAATAGTAATTCATTCACAAATATATTATATACATATAAAATGTTTATGTATATATTTTTATATTTAAATTTCTCTGTTTATTCAAACACATGGATATTAAAAAAAATTCTTATATAAAATTTCGTGTTCTACATTAATAGCTTTATTTAATCTTTTTAATACAAAGGTCCATACAATTAGATAAATTTTGAAAGAAAATCAAAATCTCAAATTTTACTGTTGTAAATCCAGTTCCATTTTCCTGCATGAATAATATTAACGAAATTCAAGATTTTTTAGCATTATTTTTAGGGATTCTGATATTGTTTCTTGTTTTAAATTCAAGATAAAAATCAAAAATGATTATTTTTTCCGTCTGATTTTAGTATCTCAGAATTTTAAAGCAATTTTTAAAGTACTACTTTGCATAACAAATCAAACTGCATATTCTTTTCATAGAAGAAATATTCAATTATGTGAAGGGTAGTGTTTTTTGAATGAAAGGATCTATTTAAATATAAGAAGCAGTTGCTTTAAAGTTTTACATTCATAATAAAAACGTTTATGGTTTTTTTAAAACGATAAAAAGTTATGCGACTCTCTGCATAAAGTTGTTGTTTTTTTATTCGCCATTTCATTGCTAAAACAAAAGCATTGTAAGAAGATGAAACATATAATACATAAATAACACAATTTAATGTTGATTTCATCCAAAGGATTCAACATATAAAGTAAAACAAACACATACATTTCAGATAAATTTAAAAAGCTCAGTACCAGCTATTTATTTTTAAAGTAGACACTTTTAAGCATTTTTCCTTATAAAATTTGACAAAATTTAGATTTGATTTTAAATTATCTTCTTATTTTGAAAATTCTTCTTTTTGGAATATTTAGAATTTTTTTGTAATTTTGATCATTTAATAATTAGTGACATCTGAGTTGATACTGCAGTGTCCAATCTAACCACGCTATATTAATGGGAAGCTATTTCAGGTATGACGGTGGAATCCATGTCAGTATTGATTTGGAGGGAAAGTGAATCCATGTATCGCTCCATATACGAGCTGAAATTCGAAATTTTCTACATCAGTTGATAACACTTTTATCATAATTTTAATTGAAAGATGCGAATTTTTATAGAATTATCATTTGGTTTTCCTCAACAATTCATTTATCACCACCAGTAAGCGATCTTGAAAATAAAGATGAGTAGTTGGTTAAAAATGCAGGCTTTCTATTTCGTATGTTGGCATAATCAGCAAGGATGTCTTCCTAGTGAAGAATTTGGTCAACAGGGATTGATCAACAAATTATATAAAACACACAGAGGATTATCTAATGACTTGATCCTGTCCAATCAAATAAGAGGACAAGGTTTAAAAACAATTTCTTTAATTTCAGCCTTTTGCGTCTAAGTTAAAATGTTTGATAATATTTACGTCACAGCTGATAGTTAAACATGAATAGTTCTTCTATTAATTTCGGAGAAACAACCTCACAAGAAAAGTTAACAGGTTGTTAACGCATCAGGCTACTACAGGAAGGATAATATAATAATGGCATTAATCATCAATACAATAATGGTATTACAGTCTATAACCGTTTTTCAACGGGTGTATTTTAACTCAGAAGCCCGGATCACACAAAATTTATCTCACCTCCTTCAAAATGATGATTCTACAAACAACGCCCCCTTCCAAAAACCTCGAATTTCGTTTTCTATCAAACTTTTCCTTTCATTTTCACATTAGTACTCTTGAGCTTCTTGTTACCCAATAGCTGTTCAGAAAAAACCTCAATGTTCTCCAGTCGATCGAGGGAATGTTCGCAAACGATCCACCCTCGTAGTTGATCCTTCACAATGAAAAAATAAATAAATAAAGGATATCCGAAGGGTTTGACATTCTTCCCATTTGCAGATACGATTTATTTCCTTGGAAAGAAGAAAAACTAACTTGTGGTTCTTCATCTGGACTCAACTAAGAACCAGATGACCCGACTAAGGGAAGAGGATCTGGTGCTCATTTGGCAATCTGCAGGAGCCTAACAGTGTTAGGTTGTTACACAGTTGATGACACAGCTGAGCGGAAATGCCAATTATCAAGAGTGCGAACCAGGGAACATTACAGTGGTCAACAGGTGTCTCAGGGCAAGGGAGCTGGATCTTTACAATGAGTCACATATGGATATTACCGCAATGCGTGGTTACTTTTGAAATACTCGGATTCTTTACATATATTAGATGCAAGCATACTCATCATAAACATGTACATTTAAATCTGATGTTATTTATAACCTAATTAACAAGGATTAATAAAATAAAGGCATTAAAACATCTAATATGTATAAGGGAGTTTCCTTGAAGATTTGTAATTGACCATTGATTAATAATGTTTCATGATTCCGGGTTCTATTCCCGGGTCAAGAATGGTTGTTCTTCTGTGCGCTGTCTGTGGGATGTGTGACTATTCCCCTCCCCCAGTAAAAAGGGGCTGTGCATGCAAATGTGGTGAGTGTGTAGCTAAGTCGTACTCTTAGGCCGTAGGTGGCTTTATTTCAAAAACAAGAGACTGTCCTTTCGGCTAAACCCCTTAACTGGTTTATTTTCCTTACTATCTAATAAGATGACACCTTCTGTTTCGGGAATATTTCCTTATTTTGATTCAAATGGAAATCCATGGAATTCTTGGCTTATCTACTTATTCGAAGCCATTTTACAATTGCATTATAATTGTTATTAATGATTTTTTTGTTTACAACTATCAAAATTCAATAAATTGATGCACGTACTGCGTACGTGAAAACCGGTTAAGTGGTTAAAATCTGCTGATAAGTATCAGCGGGGCTTGTACATGGCAAGTGCCATAAGCAACAACAATAACAATGTTTCATGCAAAAGTAATTATAAGATTCAATTTAGAATCAGCAGTTGGAAACACAATCGATTTAATATATATTTGCAAAGAAACTTCTTTCAAATTTAAAATAACTTTTACTCAGAATAGATCAATAAAATTTATACAGTTAAAAATATGTCCTAACTATAAAAGTATTAGAAAATGATTCTTGAATGTTACATTTAATTTCCAATTTCGCTTGGTAAGATGCATTAAGGCTAATTAGAGTGAACCCGATTAACAAGTTACCATTAAACCAGGAGTTATTAGCCGAAATTACTCTAATTTAAACATCATTCTCTTATTCGTTAGAGAAATTATCAGTGGTGATCAATCAACTTCTTCGATCACCCCACGTTATCTGTAACTCACGATCGTTATTGTTCACAAATGTTAAATAAACTCGCGTATCATTTTGCTGATGTTTAACGTTTAAAGATAAACGACACAGATATCGGTTCGAAATAAACTGGTTGCTTCGTATCGAATAAGGGTTTTTTCGCTATGAGCTTGTGGAATAAGTTTTCCGATAATGCTATTTGTTTTTGTACGCAACCGAATTGAATGAAGTTTTAGAAAAAAAGGTTTGTTTTGAATCTAATCTATCTGAAAATTTGAAATAACGTGAAAAGGGAATAAATGAATTCAGCAACACTTTTAGTATGGTTTTTAAATATATTTACATACTTTTTTTTATTTTATTAAGTTTTTAGAGTATACATTAAACTATTTCTCACCATAAAAGATTATTTATTCTTTAAATTATTCATGAAAACAAACGAAAAAAATATTCCAATAATTTTTACATAAAAAATGATATTTAAAAGCAACAAAAATGACTGAAGTAATGATTTTTTTCTCAACTGCTAAGAAACAAGAATATAGTAGACAGGGAAATATTGCACTCAAACTTAATGTATTACAGATCTGTGAACAGTTATCGCAATCAAATAATCTTTTTATGATTTATTTTCTTTCTTAAATAATTTTTTTCAAGCTATAAATATTTTAATATACGATATATAATACCTTATTGTCTTAGTCATACTATCTTAATAACTATATACAAATATTAATTCCAAATATTATTTCTAATTTACTAACATTAAATATCAACAGAAAAGCAATATAACAGATGAAGCATTCTTCAAAATTTTTGATTAAATCACTAGAAACACAAAGGCAAGCAATTTGCGTTCAGTCATTTAATGGAGTCTCTATACTAATACGTGATACATAAAATTATAAGATTTCAGTGTGCAAGTTTAAAGGAAAGTGTGTGTGTGGGCGTGTGTGTGTGTGTGTACGTGCGTGCGTGCGTGTGTGCGTGCGTGCGTGCGTGTGTGCGTGCGTGCGTGC
This sequence comes from Argiope argentata, assembly GCA_026289955.1. Lineage (NCBI taxonomy): Eukaryota > Metazoa > Arthropoda > Arachnida > Araneae > Araneidae > Argiope > Argiope argentata. Next base: position 1,518,530 of record JAOUZG010040071.1, on the reverse strand, counting down.
GTGCGTGTGTGTGTGTGTGAGAGAGAGAGTTTAATGAGTTTAAAACTTTTAATTATTCTATCATAACATATGTTATGTGACCAAAGTCGGCAAACGATATGGTAACAACAGCCTGATAGAAAGGTTTGAGATTTGCAACAGGATTTCATCAAAAAAAAAAAACTAACATGCATATAAACATAGCACATGTTAAATTTGACGTCAAGAATCAAATATCTTAAATCTGGCATTACATAGAAGTTTGGAGATGAAGGACCAGTTTTTTTTCTCGTCCTTTGATCAGGCTCAAAGAAAAAATAGCCTTGTTGTTTTGAATTTAAGCGTAAATAATAGTTCCTATCTATTCCATTGATTTTACAGATGATTTTAAATAAAACCATGATTTTTTCTGAAAGAACAAACCTTCATAATTTTGAAATTACTTCAGATTTTGTGGGAAAGGTTTGAGCCAGAGGTTTATATATGCCATTTCACGTATTATTGCCTGATTACCGATTAAACAATTATGACTGATTTAAGTTTTGATAATATTAAACCTCACGTTGGAAATTTTTCTATAATGAAGGATAATTACATAAACAATAAAACCTTATTACTAAAATTTTAATAAGGACTTTATTACACAGACAACTGAGCATTATGTATAATAAGAAAATTTATTGTTATGCATACGAAATGACGTTAATAACTTAATTTGCTTTCACTTTTCCAGTCATTTAAAACACATTTTTTTGCTACGTTCAAATTTATAAAATATTTTTTTCTATACATAAATGGTGTCCCACGTCATACACTTTCCCATCATCTACAGCAATATTCCTCTGTTCTTCAAAAAGCATGCAATGCATATACATTAAAATTTCTTCATCATTAGTAACGTGTTGCTTTATTTTTATTTTTAATATTACACTAATATGAAAATGTTTTATAAACGCTTATTTCTAGGACTTGATGCACATATGCAGTAAAAAGTAGTTACAATTGAATTTGACATAAAAATTTTGGATATTTAAATTAGGATTTATAAACTAGACTACTGAATCCTTAGATTACAAACGTTCATGAGAATGTATTAAAATGCAGTATTAAACAGAAGAGTTATGAACTTTCATGAATTATATGTGTATGTTAGATCATGTATTAAAGAAAAGTATCTTTAAATAGATTAGCTTACGAAAGAAAAGAAATTGTAACATCCATCAGTTGAAATATATTTGGGTTCAAATTTTTATCAATTACTTTATTAACTCAATCGTCACTCTACATATTATTGGCCTTAATTTAGAAATGCCAATCAACATTGAAGGAATACATTTAGTCATAGAGAACAAAGTTATTACTTTTAATTATTCTTGCATCCTAAACATACAACACCATAGATGAGTTAGTTATGCATGAAAAGAAGAGGAGATGAGTGAAGAAGGGAGACTGTGAAACGGTTTTGTTTTACGATATTTCTCAAAAACAGATGATACATGGAAACATTTAACCATGCAAAATATATTTATATTATCTTAAATAATAAATGAGATAAAAATTTGGGAAATCTTTATATTTAATCACTTAACAGTTTTATTTTCTTTACTATCCAATAAGATGACACCTTCTATTTTGGAAATATATATTTTTTTATTTTGATTCAAATAGAAATCCATCGAAAACTTGACTTATCTACGTATTCGAAGTCGTTTTACTATTGAATTATAATTGTTAATTTTTTGTTGGTTTAATCTGGATTATTTTGGTTTAAATGGTTTATTTTTTGTTTACAACTATCAAAATTCGATAAATCGATGCACGTACAGTTAAGCGGTTAATAATACGTTATAAAAATAGATGGTAGACTGTCGAAATTTTTTCTGTTGAATATATGCAGTGAGCTTCAGAAAGTTACCGTTACAGGTGAGTTCTTTCAGATATAAAAGAGTAGGAGAGAAGTGACAATCGTTGACATATCTAAGAGCCAAAAGTTTTCATACGAAACAAATGTTGGCTAAATTAGACCAATGAGTGAAGTACTGATTCCTCCTGTTTGCATACTATTATAATACTGAGCATGCGCATAGCTTAAAATCTGGAGCGTCATTTCTCCTCATGCTTGATATTTCATCATACTTCATTAAAATTGAAGTGAAAGTAGAATTGAGAGAATTTGAATTCAATGATTTTTGATAACAGTAAACATGGGATTGCAGAAGCCAATTTTTGAAAGAGTTAGACTTTAAATATGTTTTACTGGCTTTCAGTGCATCAGAAAACTTTAAGTATCCCCATGTTATACTTTATTCAAGTTGACAAAACTTATTAAAGGAAGAAATAGTATACCGGATCTAAGTTTTAAGATATTTCCCATAAAGGCATTTCTTGGGATCGAAAAACTAAATATGTATTTTAGCATCTCATCCAAATTTAAAATCGAACATCAAAATGCCAAATACCCATTAAATGCCTGCTGCAGCGGAGAGATTAGAAGTCCTAAAAGTATGAAAATATATGTTGTTTTTCTTGCATGTTGGAAAGGAAAGGACGACTTTGCCAAAAGCATAAAACATAGTAAGAGGCTTTAGCAAATTCTGTAAACAGACGAAAAGTCATGAGCAGAAAGAAGGAAAAAAAAGTAATGGACGCAAGGGAAAAAAATGTATTATATTTTGTTTATATTTACTGAAAGAAATATAAGGAAAAATACATATAAAATGTGAAACTGGCAGCTTTAAAAACTCCTTTGTTTATCACGCTCTAAAAAATCTTTCTGTGCAAACGTCATAATATCTGAAACGAGTGTTCTCCTTTTTTTCTATTCTGTGTTTATTTCTTTGTATATATTTTTTTACAAATAAAACAAGATCTGATCTTCCTTCAAAGTGAGTTGTTCGTTCTTTCTCTACATCTTGGATAAATCACGTTAGACACGCAACCCTAACTCCTTCTCTGTGTTATTCTTTTTTCATTTAATATTGCCACTCAGTGCTGGGAAACCCAACTACATGCAGTTTGCTTTTCTTTTATCCTCACAAAAAGTGCACTCTTTATGGATTTGGAATTTTTTGCGGTTCTGCTCTTCCGTGTGCTCATTTCAGAGTCGTAATGGACATGGTTGCGTGTGGTTTTTGACTCATCCCTCGCAGAATCGGATTTTGTTCTATTCATGTACGTGAAAAAAAAAACTATTTGTTGTCGTATTTTTCTTTTTAACTATTCCAGATTTCAGGTACTAAAATTTGCGATGTATCAAACTATAAATATTGATTCATAAAGTAGCGATTTATCGGACGAAATAGTCATTTCAAGTGAAGATTAAATGTTTTCTTTCATAGAATGATATATTTCATTTTATCTTTTCGAAAAAGATTTATTCGAAACTTTCCAAGCATCCTTTTTGATCTTGAATATAAACCTGAACCTATATTTCACTTTATAAAGCTGATATAGAAACATTTAAACATTACTATTATTGTTACTTATGACCATTTACAAGTTGTTGTTGTTGTTGTTGTGTCAAATGGCACTCTTCATGGACAAGCTCGTTGCTGAACCCAGCAGCAGATTTAAGCCGAATGAAGCGTCTCTTGTATTTGAGTAGCGCCAACTAATGCCAAGAGTACGACTTTGCTACACACTCACCACATTCGCTTGCACAACCCCTTTTTACAGGGGGGCACATTCACACATCTCACAGATAGCACACAGAAGAACAACCATGCCCGAACCGGGACTCGAATCCGGGACTTCCAGTACACGAGGAAGACGCTCTACCTCTGTGCCAGCAAGCCGGCCCATTTGCAAATACTCCGACAGTTAGATATAAGTTATTTAAGCCGAGCAAGTGTCTCTTGTTTTTTTTTCAGTCGCACCAATTAGGACCAAAAATACCATCTTGGCCCTAATTGGCAAATAGTCAAATGTCATCTTGATACTTCATTCATCACATTCGTTTGCCCAACCCCGTTTTTTACATGGGGGATATATTTGTAGACTTCACAAATAAAATACAAAAGAAGAGCATGCCTTAACCAGGACTAGAAACTGAGAAGCCTAGATCAAGGGGTCTTCTAGGGGTAATCTTATCACATCTAATCCTATTCCAGGTCATAAACGCATATATTTTTAGTCATTTAATTAAAATGTCTTAATAATCTAAAATTATTTCTAATAATCTAAATAATAATCTAAAAATATTTCATTCGGTATCTTTCATATGTTCTAAAGTTTTTGATTACTTTTTTTTCTTTAAAATATTTCGTAATTAATTAAACAATTTCACACAGAATTTTTTTTTCCTTCAAATTTATGATTAATATATTTCTGGAATATTTTTTTATATTTTTGAGTAATTTATATCAAAGGTTTATTAACGATATTTCATGGTATATATTCTTTACATTTTTCAAGAATCAAAATAATTTCTTTATGAATCATTTCTCAAATTACTGTAACATTAATAGTAATCTCTTTTAATATTTTAAAACAATGCATTGAAAAACTGGATTATTTGCTTCATAATTACGAAACTATTGCAATTGAATAATCTTAATTTAATTGGTAAGATTGCTTATGCTCATCTGTTTCTCGTTTCTGAAATCCAAAGTTTTTTCTTCTATTTATCAGTTATTTGTAGAAATTACTTTTTCAGCTCAACAGAGGGTACACTCTATAAAACTTCTTTTACGTAGATTGTAACTATAAAATAATTAATTTTTCACTTCATGCAATTTTATCATTCCGTTTGGCATAGTGAAATCATTGAGTTACGTTTCATATACAAAGAAAATATAGAACAAAAGTAATGTAAAACCTTAAATTTTTCTTACTAATAAGGAAAAGTAATCAAGCATCGTCTATTCAAAACCCTAAATGCTTATCGCATATAGAAACTGAATTAACAAGTTAGTATCTCTTTTCGAGGAAGTTTGTAAACAGATTTAACATTCTAATCTAACGCAGATCCCCAACCAGGAAGCAATTGTCAATTCTTTCTGTTACAAGAAATAACTTATTTCCTTTTTAAAAAAGAATCCTTATCTTCAGGAAAGTTTGATACATTTGTTGACGACAATTCGTAATGGAAACAAATGAAAACAAATAATTTCGAATAATTATTGAATGAATGCATAAAAATAATCATTTCCTTTATCTTATTAATTTTTGTTCACCTTATGCAAATTATCTTAATCATGAGTGGTATTCTCATTCAAACTATCGATGAAAAAATAATGTACACAACTTTGTGTTTCCTTTATGATAATAGCGTTTTATGTGTTCTTCTTTATTATTTTGAACTTCTTTTTTCATTTCGATGGAATGATTTTCAACTGTTCTAGAACAGAAGGTAAAGATGTATGTCTATGCTTTCAATTGCTCTAGAATTCAAAGCAAAGACTATATTTTTATCTATGTTATATGAATCATACAATTATTATTCATCAAATAAAAACTGCAATATGATTTATATATTCCAGAAATCAAGGTTCATTCATTAAAATTTTTAAAAAAATCTAAAAAGTTATAAAAAAAGAAAACTAAGAATGAAAAAACATCCTCCTAAAAATATAAATAGTTGTCAATAAACATTAAAGAGAAATATTCCAGGGAATAAAGTATTCAAACAAGATATTTTTTCTGCACTAACAAATATAAATAATTTTAAATATTTAAGAAGTCTCACGATTCTAAATTGAAATTAATGTCAGTCTAAAACTAACTAAAGGAAAGGCTAAACAACCATAAAAAATTTAATTTGGTTCTTTTTTTCTTTCTATGCAATGGGCTCCTAAAAAAATGGAAAATATATTAACTAAGTTGGTATAAAAAAAGTTTTTTTTGTCAAAATACACGTCGTATATGCATCGCGTTTCTCCCACCTCATGTAATTTTGCTAATAGATTAAGTGCATATTTAGGCTTTATTTTAAAATTTTAATCTAATTTATGCATTTTTATCGAAAATTACGATCAATACATTGTTTTATTCCTTTGTGTGTTAAATATCTTTTTGATCTTTCAAGCGTGTCACTATCAGTTTTTCCAAGCAATGAAAAGTTTAATTTACTTTAATTGCGATGAACTTAAAGAGGATTTATATAAAAAAAATATTTATTCTATTTCTTTTTAATAATTTTTCTTTCGAATTTGTCAGTTGATTTTTACTTTCGATATTTTTCTTATTTATTAGGGACTTGATATATGAAGAAACATGTTAAATATATACCTTTAAACACGACCATACATTTCAAGCAAAGGGATCTTAACATACTGAAAGAATCCACAAAAAAGTTTTCGTTGCACTCTTATTAAAATAAGAAGAAGTTTACTCATTTTGTAGCGAAATTAAAAAGTTAAATAACCAAGAAAAATATTTTTTAAACTTTGAACGCGAAACTTACATCTTTTTTGTGAAATAAATAATGAAAACATTTTGAAATATGAAGTAACATTTCAAATACACGCTTTCTATACGCGAAAAGTTGAATATTGCTAGACTATACATTTCAAACATAGGAATTATTAAAATAACAAGGATCTTACTCAATTTGTAGTCAAACGTCAATTTGTTGTTAAAAAGTCAAATAATCAAGAAAAGGATTTTTTTTAAACTTTAAATACCTACCCTTATATCTTTTTGAGAAATTATATTTACCAAATCTGCTTCAAAATAATGTTTGCTTACATTTCAGGAATATTAAATTACAGTCCCTATATAAATGTGATTGCGAGTAATGATTGGATTATTTAGATATAGTAATGGAAGAATATTTATATTACATAAAATATTAAAGCATTTAAAATTAATTCATCTTTGGCATCATCAGTATCTTGACCAAACCTGTCTTCCAGTATGGTTTGATTAATAAATAAACAGGCCATATTGGCGAATGATTTCGGTAGAACATTCTATAGAGAATATTCTATATTTCGGTAGAACTTTCGATTTCTTCTGTGTGCAGAATTTTCATTCGATGTCCAGTAACTATTTTAATAATGGAAATACCAGAGACCGATTCGATACTTATAAATTAATAGAGAGTTGTTTGATTGTAAGATTCGTTATATATTAGAAATTCAGCTATGGGAAATGAAACAATACTTTTTAATTCATAATCATCAGTATTTTCCAGGTGAATTTAACTTTGATTGTCTCCGCATATTTTCAAATTTTATTTCAACTGATACGTGAAAAAAAGAAAGCTTTCGAAATAATTTGTGAATTGCATCATTTCCATCTTCATGCGGTTTTTCTTAGAGAATGTGTACTTTTTAAACGTTTTTTGCATGCTCTTTCCTGCAGAGTACTGAAACAAAAATATTTCAGTTATATCCTAATATTATATAACCTATAAAATATATATCTAAAATTTTTATATCTTAATTTATAAACTTGAACACTGTAGAAACATTATTACGTCTCTCTTAAAAGACTTAGGAAAGAGAAAGAAAGCAATATATAAGATTTATATTATTTGTAAAAAGATGAATATATGTTGTCATTTTTTCTTATGGCGCTTGTTATGGACAAGTTCCACGAGGTAGTCAGCAATTTAAGCCTAGTCAGAGTCTCCTTTGTAGCAGCGCCAACTGCGGTCAAGAATGAGACTTTTGCTACCCACTCATCACATTCGCTTGCAGAGCTTCTTTTTACGGGGAGGGGGCACATACACACACCTTACAGATAGAACAACCATGTTCGAAACGGGACTCGAACACGGGATACCCAGATGACGGGGAAGTCGCGCTACCCTTAGGCCAGGACGCCGGCATATGTGTATGCAGTGGACTTAATACGGGGGGAGGATGGATTTTTATCTTGAAAGTTATGAAGTCTTTTAATATATAAAATATATCTTTAATATAAAAATATATCTTTTTAATATGAAATATATTTTTTTATGAAATAATCTTTTAAAATATATCTTTTATATTAAATAAAAATATATCTTTTTAATATAAAATACATACTTTTCATATGAAAATATATCTTTTGATATATATTGAATATCATGAAATCTTTTAAGCTTTTCCAAGTTTCAGCTGGCTCCGATAAAAATAAAATCCTTCTTCCTAAATTCTAAATTTTCAATAACAGCTATTTTTCTTTAAAAGTTGGGAATTCCCATTCATGAAAGTAGAAAGGGTTTTTTTTTGTTTATTTCACACATACGTTCTTATACACGTATTTTGAAGATAAATAGTTTTTCATGAATGGGACTTGAGAAACCATTTATATTAATAAAATTTGCTGAATGATAAAATTGCTTTTTAATCATAGTTTTGTTTTAATCGAGTTTTTCCCATCCATTTATGTAATAATTTTTTTTACTTAATTAGAGCTTTTACATTGATGTGCTTTTATAAGCATATTTTGTATTTTCTAGCTCAGAGCTTTAATTTTATCATATTCATAAATTGTGAGATCTCCATTTCCGTCACAATCAAAATAAATTTCATCATGAAGCGCAAAAGTTTTCAGTTCAGTTTTATATCCTATCCAATTAAGGGCAGCAAGATGCCACATAAAACCGAAATTTTGCACTGTTTCGCGACAAACAGCAAGTTAAAATAAAATTCTTAGATACTACAAGCCAAATATTTTTTAAATTATTATTTTATAAATTTTAAAATGCGTCCAGAAACCCATAAACTTAAAAAAGTTGAATCGTATAGCTTTAAAATTTCTGAGATTTCATTTTTTTTTCTTACTGAAATCGATTTTGTATATCGAATTTTCAAAATAAAAAAAATACTAATAAAAAAATGTATGCTTCTTTTTTATGCATCCCATCTGCATAAAGAAATAATTTGTTATACTGAAATTTGAAGAAAAGGAATTCCTCTGTAAAACTTAAATAAAGAAATTTCCAACGATAATGTCTTCTAGCTTAATCGCAAGAAAATTACGAAATTTGAGAAATTAGTGATTTATAATAATTATCATAGTGAAATTTAAACTATCCAATCAAGCTGAGGCTTTTTTTTCGTATTTTTATTCTCATTGGCATTATTTAAAGTTTTCTTACAAATGCTTTTATGTTCAGTTGCTAATATAATAATATATTGATAATTTTTTTAAAGCAAAACATTATATTATTACATGAAGTGACAATTTTTTTGATATATGCATAAGAATAAAAAAATGACTCAAGTATAAACAGCACATATGTTTTAATCAAAAAAATTATATAATATTAAATATGAATATTATTTTCTGGTTTCGGAAGAATAATGCGTTTTGGGTATAAATAACAGCTAAAATTTCCTTAAAAAATTAAACTAAGCATAAATAATTTCTCTAACATTTTGTAAAATAAAAGATTCTTAAATTCGGAATTTCATTGAAATAAAAAAAAATGTCCATTTATAATCGGGTTTTTTTTCTACGGATTTCATGAAACAATAATACAATAAACTATTTAAAATGATATTTTGTATAAAATTTGCTTTGTACTTCATCTATTAAAATGTATCACACAGGAATTTGCTATACACATTCTAAATACTTGCATAAATGGGACGAATTTCTAGAAAAAAATTTAACTTGTCTACTAAGTATCATATAATAATATTGATTCAGACATGCATAACATAAAATCATTTTTATTATCTGACATAAATCGTAAATCATTTGAATTTTGCTTTTAATATATTTGTTTTCTTAGATTAAGAAAAAGATTCAAATATATGATTCACATTTTATGCATCGTATTATTTCATTTATTTAAAATATGTATTCCACAAGTATTACTTTTCGTTCGGAAAATATGTTCTAATTTGCGAGGAGGACACATAAAAGAACAACTTCACAATCGACAACGGATGATATCGAAGTAAATTGCATGCATTCATAATAGCAAAGTAAATTTTCCAAATCCGAGAGCAAATTCATTAGTTTTTGCATTATTTTTATGCACATTATTTCTTATAAATGCATTATAATCTTTTTTGAAATACGGCTGAAATACCATGTCTTTCTTTTCCATTTATGTCTGTTCTTTATATTACAGCTCATTTTATTTGAATAAAATATAGCTTAATAAATGCAATGCTGATTTGATTTCTTGAATGGAATTTGATTCAACTTACTGAAATATCTTTTTGAGATTGCCTCCAGTAATGGCATCTTTTATTTAGATGCATTAGAAATTTCAAAAGAAACAAGTTTGGATGCCCCTAAAAAAACCCTAACTTTTTGAGGATTTAATTTAATTTTTTGAGGTTAAAAAAGATTTTAAAAGCATCAATTATAAAATGAAGTTTTAGAATTATTAACATTATCATTGTTACAGAACTTAAAATAAAATCCATAACAAATAATATCTTTATGCAAATTAATTTATTGGAAGAAGATGAAACATAATGTTAAAATTTTTTAAGGATAAAATTAGTTTTTAAACATGTTTTATTTTAATCAAATTTTACTCATCCATTAAATTAATATTTAGAATTTTTTGCATAGTTGTACTTTTTTGAGATGTTTGCTTCTTTTGTTTCTGGGCTATAATTTTTAACAATTTCATTATTTCTGGAATTGCCTTTGCCGTTACACACTTTGCCAAATTCCATCACGAAACTTAAATCTTTTCAGAAAGCTTTTATATCATATCCAATTACTGATAGTAAGATGCTGCATTAAAACAGAAACTGTGCACTTAGTTTCGAGACAAACTGCAAATTTAAATAGAATGAATTTTAAGGTGCTGTAAAACATACAACTCACTTAAAAAATCTTAGAATATTGAAATTTTATTATTTATTTATCATCATTCATCTTCTTCCAATAATTTAATTGGTATAGAAACATTATTTGTAATAGGTTTTCTATTGAGTTCTATAATTTCAGTGGCTCAGTTGCCGTCCTGGTCATCTGACTGTTGTCATTATTTATGAAGTCCATTCAAAATTATCCCTCAGACTGCTTTATAACTGGACGTTGAGAGAGATTTCTCAGATTATGATAGTACTCATCATTCATCCCAATATTTCTCTTATGTTAATGCGTTTTACAAATATCTTATTAATGTTACACATTTATAAACCCTATCAAAAATTTCATCTCGATATGAACTTCATAGTCAGATTTAATCTATTTCATATACTTTTAAGTAATGATTTTAATACAAAGAAATATTGTAACTATCTATGCGAATTTCTTAAAAAAATATTTTTGTGAAGATATTCATTCGAATTCAAAAATGATATTTTATAAATGTGTCTTCAGTAGCGTGATCAGGTCTAAATATTTTACTAAGAAAAATAACAAATTCTAATTGTTTAATAAAAGGCTATATTATGTTTGATTTCATGATATACAATTAACCCGGCAGGACGGGCACGGGGTGTTTCGACACACCACGCCCAAAAATATTCATCTGCTGTCTGTCTCTATAAACCGAAGTGGTCTGGTCCATCAGTACCTGCCTCGAAGGTCAGCTTCCATGCATTGAGTATAAAAATGGAGAATCCAGACTCCCTTTTAGCCTTATAGAAGGATTTTGGGGTGTGCGGACACCCCGTGCGCGCGCTCGCGTTAGTATTTTTCAATGCGAAATCATGGCTTGCTCCAGTCGTTCTGTTCGGTCTTTTCCTCGTTTGACGTACGAGCAAGAAATGAACAGACTTTAGGAGATGTCAGAGCAGATTTCGTCAGATGAAAAGAATGTCGAAAAATAATAAAATGATCCAGATAATGATGCCATGTTCAGTGATCACCAGCCTGAATTAGAAGAAGAATGCGATTCTTCAGAGGAAGTTTGCGACCACACTAGCTTTTCTATCGGAAAAGATATAAAGAAAGCTGAGTCACGGAAGATGCTATTTCTGCCCAAGAAACAAGGATATGAAATCGAAAACCATGAGTGTGAGGAGCGACAAAAATATATGTCGAGAACACTCAGAAATTGAAGCTGTATGTAATAAGAACCAAAATCTAAAGTCTCAGATCCATGTTAACCAAAATTATTAAGGCAATTGATTAGTATCAGTATTTTTAAGTACAATAATGTATAATTTTTATAGTAAAAATTGTAAAGAAAAATCATTAAGTGTTACAAGGGAAATGTTCCATGTTTCAAAATAAGACAAAAACGGTGAACGCTTTTAATTTATTCATTAATAATTTTGAAAATTATGATAATTTAATATACTAGTTATCATTTTACTCGCAAAAAGTGTAATTATTATGAATTTCCTTAGCAATTAAAAATTTAAAAAATTCCTATTTATGTCATTTAATATGTTTGGGCTGTGCTGACACCGTTCTCTTGTTAGGTTTGTCCGTTCTCGTGTTATGTTTCGAGGCGCCCATCCTGCCAGGTTAATTATGAGATGTCTTGGACAACACATAAAGATTCTCCCTACTCTCTAATGTTCAAAGATTTTTATTGCTTTGGACTCTTAAAATATTATTTATTTTCAACAAAATCAACAATCATTCGTCATCAATCCTCTGAATTCATCAAAAAGGCATTGTGGCTCGATAAATCATGGCAACGAGAAAAAAACCACCCATATGTTTAAAAAAATTACAATATTCTCTTTTTATTAACCCACTTACTTTCGATTTAATATTGATAGTTCACTAAGGAAATAATTTTGAATTCATTATCTTCTTATCAAATCTGAATATAACTCACTTCTTAAATCTTTTTCTTCGACTTTTCTGAATGAAGATTTAATGCATCTATAGAATAAGTTTTCTAACAACTGAACAAGTTAAGTTTGAGATCAAACAGATAAAATTAAAAGTAAACTTCCAAAGTCAGTGAAATAGCTTCAACAATCCATCCGACAAACATGTTTTATGCCATTATTATGTCAGGAATATTTTTCTTTATTGATTATTTCATTCAAAAACAACTTTTTTGTCTCTTTAATTAGGATTTAATGGAAATATATTCAGTATTATTTGATATGAATATTTCACATTCTGAATAGAAAATAAAATTTTTATTCTGTAGACTTGTAAAAAATCATAAAATGTATTTAATTATTCGGAATGAAAAGAATAATATGAGAAATTTGCCAAAGTCATACCAATTTATTTTATATTAAATTCTCTGTCAACCACAATTGCATTTACTCAATTTTCTTAGTTGTAAATATTTCAGTAATCATTTTTAATAAAATTTATTTTGACTAAATATTCTACTATACAAATGTGGAGTACTTGAAAGAGGCAAATAAAATGATAAACGGAACTAAACAGTTTCTAAAATCCTTTATTTATTGCTGTATTTATCTTTCACGAAAAAATTAACCCAAATCTTTTTTTTTTCAAATTTTTTTAAACAGTTTCTCCAGGTAATTTTATTTTCATTTTTATTTTCCGTGATATTTAAATTTTTATATTATTTTTTTTTATCTTTTAACGATATTTTCATTCCTTCTTTCAGCAATAGTCTTATATTTTATGAGAAATTCTAGACATTCGACATAAACACTTTAATAAGTAGAAATGGTGAACTAAAGATTTGAGCTTACACTTCTTGACCAATATTTTTGTAAATATTATAATTTTTATTTTATTAAATTTAATTTTTAAAAAATATATATATAAAGGTATCTAATCAATTAATTTCATCTAACTTGGGTCATTTTTATGGCTTCTTCATTTTCATAATATCAGATTGTTCATAATGCCTGTCACCGATAATGCTTTAAGCATTCTTATATCAACCTAGACATAGGAACGTCACATCTCATATCATAAAGTAGACATTAAAATATTATATCAAGGAAATAGAAATAATCAATTATTGAAATTGCATATGACATATTCCACAGTATTAAATGCGTGCCTCTTCGACAAAGCTTTATTATTTTCAAAAGAAACATTTAACAAAAGAATGAGTTTTATTTCTATTTCTATAAATAAAATTCAGCCTAATTTCATTATATAAAGAAATTATTAATATAATAATACGTTTTATTCTAGCTAATCAACTTTTTATAATGGCAATATTTTGTTGCAATAATATTGTAAATTTTATCATTCCATTTCATTAAGAGTACTTTCAATTAAATATTTCTATTATTCTTGCATCAACTAAATATATTTTAAAACTAATTTAATATTATATTTTGATGAATTACTTTATCCCCAAAGTAAATATCTAATAGAAATAATGAATTTTAAATATCAAGTATGCATTAACTTCACTGAGTGTTAATATTATTCTCCCTTAGGGCCATTTTTTACTTCAACGAAAATTAATGCAAAATTATAATTCATTCACTTACCGTTAAGGATATATTATTCAATATATTGAATCATATTCAACACTTACCTGAAAAAGAAAGGGAAAAATAATGTTAAAATATAATCTTTGGATGAAATAAAACATAATAATAAAATAATTTTTATGGCAGGAAACAAAAGTCATTGAATAAATCAATATATTTCACAAAGTAGAATTAACAAGCATTGATTTGTTACACTATCGTAATTCACAAAATATTTTATTGTTATTTTGAAACTTGATTCAGCGACGATAAGCAAAAATGTGTCATTTGGATAATATGTTTAAACATATCGCTTGTGAAAATTCGTACTATTTAAGGGAACTGGAAACATTTGTAATTTCAAATAGCTAATTTTTGAATTTTAGCCTAATGAGATGGTACGTTTTACAATAGCAGAAATGTACGATTTGTATTGTATTAAAAAGGTGACATCTCATAAATTATTTTTAACATTTATTATTTTTAAGAATCTAACATGAGCTTAGATTCTTATGACATGAAATATTTGTCCTTTATCCCGAAATCTATATATTTTTTTAAAACTTAGGTCCACATAAATTATATTCCATCCATTACCACAGTAAGAATATTTATATACAAATATATAAAAAATATTATGTAACCCTTAAACAATTTTATATATTTTTATCTGTGCAATTATATTAATTTTTAGCAGTTATTTATCATGCAAAATGTTATATATGTGATGAATTTTCTTGTTATTGCCATGTCTTCAAGTCTATTGAATCGAATTCACTGTAATTAGTAGACTTAGGTCATTTGTTATGCTAGTTTTGAAAGGATTTTACTCAGACTTATTTTCTGAAAGATTTGTCGTTAAAAAGAACAAAATTAACTACCATAATACATATTTGATTGGCCATTAAAAATAAATTTAAGAATCAAATATTAAATATAAAAAACAAATTTAAAATACTAAAACAAACTACTTATTCTTTATATCCCTATTTTCATTTGGATATAAAATTTCCTTCAAACAATTACCATTTACAACTGAAGTTTTAATGATTTTCTTTTTCTAGAAAGGACCTATTTACTTACTACATAATATTTATATTCAATTGTTATTAATTATATGCTATTTTGTAGAAGTATGAAACAGTAGGACCGTTGAATGAAACAACAATCTTAAACGCTACTAATTGAATTGAAAAATATATTAGGATATCAAGTAAGCTCTGCGCTTTGTAGACAATCACTTCAAATAATCGATTAAAAATTGGAGGAAATTCTAGATGAATGAATGAGCAATTTGTTTATACAATGTTATTCAGATAGTCTGAATTATAAGAAATGATAGAACACAAAATAATTGAAGTCTTATGAAGAAGAAAAGACTTAAGAAATTATTGTTCTTGAAACAAGGATTAAAGAATTTTTTGTTTGGCTGCTAAAAAAAAGATACAATTTTCAAAATGAGAAATTATTTATCTTATTTATCTGGCGTTAAAATATCTATTTTGTACTTAATCCTTAGTCGCTATGTCACTAAGGTTAAAAAAGAATAGATCGACAATAAACTTAAGATATTTAAAACTAGAATTTTTAATTTCTAGAAAGATAAATATCCAAAAATGTAATAAAAAACTGAGAACTAAAAAAGAGATATTAAAAACACAACATTTTTTCAAGGAAAAAATCAAGAAACTTTTATTATTTTTATTAAAAACTTTTATATGCAACTTTTATTAAAAACTTTTATATGCAAATTTTATTTAAAACTTTTATATGCAACTTTTAAAAATGGACATTTTTTAAAAATTTAATACAAACAAAATCTTAAAAATACCCCCTTGAGATTCTTATCTCAGAGGTATGTGATTGAAATATAGAAAATAAACACTGGTAGAAAATTATATTAAATCTCAAATTTTAACAAATTGGTGATCTTTACTATGCACATTCGTAGATGTTCGGGAATGCAAATTTAGAATCTATTTTCCAAAAGATTCAAATAAATGGATAATTTATCAATTAAAATAAAAATACCATATATATATATCATACTTCTGAAGATGCATATTCTATTTTAGTCGTTGAATTTCAATTTAGTAGTTGAATTTATTTCAAATATTTATCATTTTTTGTCATATTTTCTATTTGTACACATAATGATAAATTTAAATAGAATTATTAAAGTAATTATATAAAGAAGAAAACTAAAAGATCTTGTAATAACTCCTTATGCACAAATATTTAATTAAAATTTATTAGAGTGGTTACTTTTTTTTAATAGGCATCACTTCTTACAGTTTAATTCACTATTTGTATAGTATATGCACATATAACATCTTCAAAAGCTCCAGTTGCAGTTAAAAATATTTCCAAGGAACATTTGTTCTCTCTTGACAACAAAAGGTTATTTCTATTTTAATAAATGTCCCTATATTAATGTTTAGCCACTTGATATTAATTCTGCTCTTGAAACCGACACGTTTTATCACTTTTGTGAGTAAGCATTGCGCAAAAAATGTCCTTTATTTCTTTTTAAGAGTTGATGCACATGCTGACGTCACTAACCATCATGACGTCAACAGCATGGTCTCCCTATTTTGATAAAAGCTTCTTTTCCCTTCTTTTTTACTCTTTCAAGATGAGCATGAACTTTTAGAAAATTAACTTTACAAGAATTTTCAATTTGGAATTTGTTATTCATAGTTATATCATAATCTGGTTGCATATAGCATAAAATCATGCCTATAGGAAATACCACATTTCTTAAATTGTCTGATGGCCATGGTGTGTTATTAAAAAGACTGGAGATTTATTTTTCTATTCGACCATTTTGCAAAAAGTATCATGCATAAAAATGATGAAAAAGAAATTAAAGAATATTTATAAATTGAGTCATTTGTTTCTCTTGTACATTCAAATAGCAATATAATCTGATTGCATTCAATGCATTTGACATGAAAGATAAGTGAATTCCAAATTATGTGTCTTAATTGGTAAATATAGTTTTCAACTTCATTTAAAATACTTAATTTAATTGAAAGGGGAAAAAATCGTTGAAAACTAATTATATACTGTTAACTTTAAATTTAATTCGAAAATGAATTTTAGTATTTAAATTCCCTTACAAAAATACATGATTCAGAAATATCTATCAAAATTTTAATGAAACAAAAGTTCTAAAAGCAAACACAATTTCAGGTTTCCTATCAAATGTGAGTTATATCCGTAGATGATCATTGTTATATTTGATGTGATGTTAAAACTTTCATTTAAGGAATAGTTTGAAAAGTAATGAATAAAGAGGTTCTTTTTGTTGTTTGTTCCTCTCCAGAAACCAGTCTTCGTATATGCTTTCTCTTTCACATTTCGAAATTCTAAAGGTATCGGTAAGTGAAAGACATTTATTAAGAATATAAAGTAAAGTCAGAATATAAACTACATTTTTATATTTTGTGCATATTTATATCCCAAACGAGTCGAAAATTGTGCATTCTAAAAAATAATTTTATATTAGGGTTAAAGTTATTTTTGATTTCACTGCAATATATTATTCCTGAAATTTTGAAACATAAATTTGATTTTTCTTTCACAATGCGAAAATTTTAAGATATCAGTATCGTGCACAAAACGTCTGTATTGTTCTCACTAATGGAACTTGCCACGGACTAGCCTACTGATGCATAGCGGATTTAGGCCGAAATAAGCACCTCTTGTTCGAACTAGGGCGAAGAGTACAAGTTTTCGGTAAGTGAAAGACAAGAGTACTAGGGCGAAGAGTACACATTCATCACATTCGCTTGCACAATCCCTTTTTACTGGGAGCACATTCACACACCTCACAGATAGATCACAAAATAGCAACCATGCCCTGACCGGGACTCGAACCCTGGACTCCCAGATAATGAGGAAGACGGGGCACCTCTGTGCCAGGACACCGGCAAACGTTTGTAAAATATCTTACCTTCAGCTTCACCTATAACTTGATTCCTTTCCAGTCTAATTATTTTATTAAACAGCAATCCTTTCAAATGTGTGTGTAGGTGTGTGTGCGTGTGCGCGTGTGAGTGTGTGTGTTCCAAGAATTTATGAATCGTATTTCTATGGAATCAGCTGCAACTATACTATCAAATAACCGTTTAGCCTCCCTAACTACAACTTACCTGTGATATAAATATATGCAAAAGATAGAGATAAAGTTTCATTACATTCTTAATATATACTTTCCAACTATTTCAACAAGAAAAAAATGGAAGTTTTGGAAAAATAATTTTAAACATTAAAAAAAAACCCAAGCCAATATGCATTCATAAGTATTACAAAAGTATTCATGACTTCGGTAAAAGATAAAATTATCTAATGTCACCGATATTAAAATGCATGAAAAACTTTCGCATGCACACAAACTTCTAACAAAATCAATACTCTTTTTTTTTAAAAAGTATTTTTATCCACCTTCTCATGGTTGTTATAACTGAATTCTTCTTTCTCACACACGGTAAACATGACATATCTGGAAGATATTTGCATGCATCTTTAACATTTCAGGGCACATTCTAAGCCCTCGTTTCTCGCAAAACTTTTCGAAACAATTTATTTCTTGCAAAAGTAAGGAAAGAAGGGTTTAAAAAAAGGAAGGAGAAGGAAAGAAGGAATCCCCCTACTTTTCCCTTTTCCGAATAAACTCCTCGTCTATCCGTTTATATCTACTCTGCCCTCGCAGGTTGCAGCCCTGTGAAATACGAACTTTTTGGAACCGCTTTTCTGCCGCGTCTCAGAGGTACAACATGTGTCAAGACCAATTCTGATTCTCCGGTCGTAAAGAAGGGGGCTTGTCAGTAAGCGCTCGACCCCCTCCGACATCCCCCGATAGGCATTTAGAAAGCTGGCTGCGAAATGACCGAAAAAAGTGGTTTTACAACTCAACTCCATTCTTGGCATACTAGTTTTCTCAACAGAGGCATTTTTTTTTCTTTTTGGAAAAATAAAATTTCCACCATGTTTTTTATGGCGGTATTCAGTACGACAATTTGCATGTATTTATTGGAAACTGCAAAGGATTCGTTGCATTA
Source organism: Argiope argentata (assembly GCA_026289955.1). Lineage (NCBI taxonomy): Eukaryota > Metazoa > Arthropoda > Arachnida > Araneae > Araneidae > Argiope > Argiope argentata. The sequence continues at coordinate 1,499,254 of JAOUZG010040071.1, read as the reverse complement.
CCAACAGCTTTTTATGTTCCGGAATGGAAACTTTGAATTTATTTTGATAATTTGATTTCTTATTCATCAATGCCAGCTCGTTCTGTGATTAAAGTTTGTTTGGTGTTCGATTCACAACCAGTTTCGATCTACAAATTTTAATAGATTTTATATTTCTGCTTAATATTTAATTTTTGGATATAAAAAAATCCATAAACACTTTTTGATTGTTCTATGTTCAACTAAAACCTATTTCATTTTTTAATAACATCCATACTGAAGTTACAACAAAGCTACATTGGAGTGGATATATAATTGTAAGCAGTGAAATCGCAACCAGCTTAGGTACTTAGTTTAAAAGTCTTAAATACTTATTTTTTATTGTAGTTTGCTGATGTATGTCATTTATTTTATGGGTTGTTTAGTTATTGTTTAGGTTAGAGTTCAAATTATAAAAATATTCTAATAAGAAATTTAAAGATATATAAATGGAAATTTTGTATTTATTTTGATAACTAATAAACATATTTAAGTAAATATATTTCTTGATTTAATCTATAAAATATATTTTTAAAAAGACTAAAGAGATATATAAAGCTGGGCTAGCTTCTTAAATACAAGAAATAAATAAAATAAAATAAATAAAAACTCTATTGTTATTTTGCATTAAAAATATTTCATACGCACATAATTTCAAATAAAATTATTTTCTTAGGGAAGTTTTGAGAATATTCTTTTAAAGAAGAGAACATTGACTCTTTAAATTTAAGTTTTATTTCAAAAATATTTAAACAAAAATTAAAGCAAATTTGTTTCATTTTTTGTATTTTTTTTTCAAAAAAAGAATCACTGTTATTTTGTTTTGTTTTGAAGTAGGATGTATATTTTTACTATACATAATTAAAAAATGTGAAGATATATACCTGATATAATTCTTTCAAAAAATAGTCAAAAATTATATTCTACATATATTATTAGCAACTGCTTAATACTGCAAATCAATTTTTAAAAATATTTGAGATGTTAAATTTTTGAAATGAACATTGAATACAGCAATATTCTGCTAAAGAATTTTATTAAATATTCACTAAATAACTTTTAAAACAATAATATGAACTCTTTTATTCCAAATAAACACTCGGTCCATTTTTTTAAGTTTTTTTTTATCCTGACGGAAACAATTTCAAGAAGAGCCACAGAAATATCTTTTCCTATGTGAAGGATCTTGAATTTGTTTTAAACTAAAAAACCAGACTAACTTGACTAACGAGTCTAACTTGAAAAGTGAGTGGAATAAACAAACTTAATGACAACAGAATATTTATTATAGACATAACGTATGCATCGATAGGAAAAAAATTCCATAATCTAAAAGGACTTGCTCTAAATAAATGAAATTTGGTAGCTGTGTTTACGCATCAGACTGATGTTGTTTATAAATATTTCGCTGTATGCGTATAAGTTCCGCACTATTAGCACCACTATGAACTTACAAACAGGGTTTGCTTTATACACGAACTGATAATTTCGTGAACGTTAGTTACTTAGCTATTTGATGATAGTGAAGATTGCTTTTAAGAAAACATTAAATCAACTAAATGTTTTCACTTAATTTGAGAAGTCATGTAGTTAAGATTTCAATAATGAAAATTGCTTTTAAGAAAACCTTAAGTAAACTTAACGTTTTCACTTAATTTGAGAGTTCATGTAGTATGGCTACAAAGGAATGGATTGTATTTTCACTATATTGCCGAAAGACTTGGCAAGAATGTATCCGCAGTGCGTGATTGTTGAGAGCAATATTCATGGAAAGGTACTGCATGAAGAAGAATGGATTTCGGACAGCTACGCGGCATTAATGAGAGAGAAGACTACCATTTTCGGCATATGTTTGTGGTGAATCATATTGTGTCTACAATAGAAATTGGAGTTGCAGTAGACGCCACAGTGGCAGAACGACCATTACAAATCGGTGACTTCAAAAACAGCTCCAAGCAACACTCCTTGAGGCGGGTATCCCGCCGTCTCAAGTGCTACTGTCGTTTGTGACACGAGAATAGAAGAAGAAATATGAATTAAAAACATTACCTTCCGCTTTTAAATGCGAAGTACGTAATTCTACAGCGTTAAAATTCGCGTTGACAATCCATGGCAGTATAAACTTGCTATTTAATTGTGGGCTAAAATCATTTTCCAGATTAATACATCCGTTTCATCTATGCAGATTAATACTGATACAATAATTTAAGTCTTTTTATTTCATTTAAGCAAAAAAAATCAGATCTAATCAATAATTCTAATTAGAATATTAAATTTCTTTTAAAAACCAAGGAAAAAATACTTAAATTATGAAAAATAAAATAGAACCCTTCACGATAAGAATGAATAAAAAAATGAAAGGGAAATTTTTTTCTCCCCCACTTGGATCTTCATTGCTTTAATAATATTGGCCGACGCAGCCTGAAGGCAGAAAACTCAACGTTAAATATCCTACTCTTAAAATCAGGCATACACGCCTTAAGACATGCGGGAAGGGTAAGAAAAAGGGAGGAAGAAGAATGTTTTTAAAGAATGGAAAGAAGTGGAGAAGCAAAAAAGTGGAAAAAATCACCCTGGAACTTCCACAATAAGGGACATATTTTCCACGCATAAATAAAAGCATCGCGTACGCCTCGGATGATGATGATGACTGTTACTGATGCTGATGATGATAAAAGCAGACGGTTTCGAAAAAAGGTTCTTCCAAGAGAGTCCGCCACCACTTTATATCGATTTTTTCCTGTGGTTTTCACTTTGGGGGAACGGGGACGATATGGAAGTAATCGAATGGGGATTTTAGGCCTATTTCGTATTCATGTATTTGCTTCCGTGATGAAATGAAAGCTCTAAGTTTTATCGTTTTGCATATCGTTTCAAAATTTGCTGGGAGATTTGTTCATAAGTTTTAGTAGCCTTTCAGAAGAAAGATTACATTGGATGGAATTATTTATCATAGCTAATATTAAATTAAAATAAAACCAAAAGATTCATATCGAAAATTAATGAAGCATAAAATTAGAATTCTTAAGAAGTGTTTTCTATAAAATTGAATTTTTCTTTGATTATTATTTCAAAATTTGTATTTTGCTTTATCGTCAATTACTTTTTAAATATTTGTTTATTTTCATAGTTTTATTTGCAGTTATCTTCTTTGTGATACATAATAGTAGAAGTTTATTTTGTTCATAATCTTCAGATTGAAATTAAAATAAGATTATTATAAAAATGTGGACCCATAGAAAGATTTGCGAACTTAGCAGATTAACAGAAAAAATCCTTACCTCCATTTCAATCATTAATTCATTATTATTATTATTAATAGTAGTAGTAATATTAATATTCATATTGTTTGAGTAATTGTAATAATATTTATATTATTGAAGAATTTTCTATTGTTTCTATGGGAAGATATATGCATATCAGGCTGAGACTAATTACATTAGTATAAGTTTCGATATAAGATATATTGAATGAAGATATCGTTTATGTATTTCAGAACGTGGATCAGTGAAAAAATTTACGAAAGTAATCTGAAAAAGAATGCACTCAAAGGTTATTATATTTCTTTATGTATAAGTTAATTCATTTATCAACTTTTAATCTTAAATGTAACAAAAATGTATGTCAAATTTCTGAAGAAACTTAGGGACATTGATTTAATTAATGTTCATTAAACAGGATGCCTTAAGTTTAAAATTTTGCCATTTATATTGCATTGAGTCACATAAGCCATTAAAATTATTGTTTATACTAAAGAAGATTTTAACTCAATTGTTTTCTTTTCCTTTTGGTACTACCCATCGGGGAAAGGAGACCTCAAAATAAGGATGAGATGCTTCTGGCATGGTAGTTGAATCTCGCCACCTTGAATGTACTTCCTAAGGGATTGGTTGTTCCGTGGCCGGTGATGGCTCTTAGGACTCAACCACAATTTCCGTCAGTATTGCTACTGTGTCTGTCCGATCAAGTTTTATTTTTTAAATCCGTGCGATTTTGTATAGGGTCGGAGAGTCTGGTATGACTTTTGCATTTGTAACTTACTAATGAAATACTAGCTAATTAAAATAAGAGATGTATTATTTTAGAATTAAAAAAAATGAAAAATTTATAACATATAAACATACATAGATGCATACATAAATGATGTATGCTTGTATATATGTAATATTACTTAAGAATGTATTTTCTTTGTCCCCTAAGAAAACTGAGGAAAATTCAACGAAATATTCTACTTTCTTTATATATGATGAGAGAAAGAGTACTTACAACTTTTTAAATTACAAAGGTTTCAATAAACTGTAGTTAAACCATTTTACACTTTAATATCTCGTATGCACAGTATAGAGATTTTTAATAGAGATAGATAAATTTGGCATGGGAATTTGTAAATACGAGGATGGGTTTTGTTTCAATTTTCTTTTGTTAAAGAAAATTTTGATTTTCAGTTATTATTAACTGCATGTCATCGATTAATAGCAAAAAAATTGTCAAGAGGTGTGATAGATTTAATAAAAATATTAATGTCCAGTCAAGAGGTTAATATTTTGACCCTGTTGTATACCAATACATGCAAAGCGTAGTCTCCTTTTTATTTGAGAGTAAGCGAGAAAGTTTTAGGGGGACCCACTGTTTCACTCTTTAAACTATTATATCTTGATTTTTTTTAAAAAAATTGTCCTTATTTTAATACATTTTTGGCAGTTTTTTTACTAGTTTGAAAGCAGTTATTTAACATATTTAAATACGCTTAATTACAAAAAATTAATTACGTAAAACAAGTTAATAAATCAAACTGAGTGGATATCCTGTACATAACAGTTCCTTAATATAAATAAAAATTAATAATATATGAAAAAATCTAAATTATCGGCAAGTTTTAAAAATCTTTTGATTTAAATGATTTGATTTTTATTTAAAAAGTTTAATTTTGTTAAAAAATTATATATATTGTCTTATTTATACAGTCTATTAATATTTTTGTATTAAAACGTTAGTACATTAAAAAATATTAATTACGAGAAGATTTTAAACCTATGAAAAGATGAGTAAATTAATTTTGATTTCTGTCCAAATGTCCTGAATATAAATCATTAATTCAGTCTACAATGCATAAAATATTTTTAAAATTTGGTCAAACTTGAAATAACGTTAAGAGAAAATAAACATTATATTTAGAATTAAATTAATTGAACGAAGGAATTTTTTTTAAAAAAAATTAGGAACAAAAGCATTTTATTTAATGAAATGTCCAGACTTTTTAATGGAAATCAGTGTTGTAGAGAATTAAGTTTAGATAACTAAGAGATTTATTATGCGTAAGAGACTACAGCAAATGAGAACACAAAGTGATACAAATGTTGTGCGATAGTTTGGAAATGTATATTACACTTTCAAGTTATATAAATCTAAATTATAATAATACATATTCAAGGCACATAATGGGAAGTGTACTAAATTAAATTATTCTGAATCCCATTTACTAATGGATAATATTATTGCTATACATCTTTAGAAACTACCAAAGGGTTCTTACAGAGTTTACAGACGAATCTCTAAAGGCGATGCTGAGACTAAAAAAATTTTCTCAAAAAGCGTGATTATCATGTAGTCCTGTAAAACATGACGTATAATGATTTAACACGTTTATAATAATCAGCTGCTTTCATTGAAAAGAACTTCAATGAAAGACAATCAAGTTAATAATATTCCGTGTAATTTTGTAAGAAGGATCTGGTAAAAGAAAACTTTCCCCTTGAAATTTCGATATAGCTTCAATATTTTTTTTTTAAAAAAGTGGTTAGAATGAATGAATGGAATTGCGTTGCATATATTGTACAAAAGATGGATTTTCAAAAGAAATTACATCATTATATACTAGAATCTATTTATATTAAAATGAAGTATTCAAGACAAAGCATTTATAGAAAGCATTTGAGTTTATATTATCCCCAGGCTAAATAGTTTCGAATATCACTTTTTGTAATTCCAAGCAGCGATCAATTAAAAACATTGATTCGTAAAAGGGTGCGTTAACCTTGAAACTCCCAACGAAAAGCAAACCAAAAGAATTATTTAAGAGACGACATATTTTTAATATGTACAAAAAAAAAGAAAAAAAGAGATCCTGATAAATGATATTCGGCTCCGAATATGATATCCGCTGCTCTGAAGCTGATGTTTTACAATTTCAAATACAATGAAGAAAGAAAATTGAATAAAAATTAAAATGAAATCTGCTATGCATATTTAAATGTATCATGTCAGAACATTAATTTTTGAATGGTCAAGCATCATCGTGCAAATTAAATTATATTTTTATTGATTTTAATTGTTTCATTGAATGAGTCACTTCAGTATTGCAAACGATCAAAAAAAACTTTATCTCGCATTTGCTGTTTAAAAAATATCCTGTTTCCTATTTATTTCATATCATATAATCACACTCTCAAAATGTCATTTTTCTAGGTTTTATTTGCTGTAATTAACTTATTTTTTAAAAAATCAGAGCTTTTGAAAATGCAATGGCAACACGTTATTAAAAACTTATTTTTTTTAAAAAATCTGTGCAGGCAATACAATTTTTACTTCTTACTGGCGGATTTTTATTATTTTTTGCCCACGGATATTTGTTGACACCAAAAACTTCATCCCCAAAACAACAAAAGGTCCAAACAAAAAAAATCAACAAAGCAATTCCTTACGCATGGTATATATTCAATATAATGAAATATGCGATCAATTTAAAATGTTATCTGTAAAAGAGCACTTTTTCTGGAATGTTCTAATAAAAACAATTTAAAAATATTATAGAAGATATAGCATATTTTTAACATGTAAAAAAAAAATGGGAAACATATGGCATCGGATCTAATTTCCTTTTCTCTGCAACTTATGTTTCACCTTTAAGAAAGATACTTTTAAAAATTCACCTTTATTATAAGAAGAAAGTTTATATATATATATTATATATATAACATTAGCAGGAAGTTAAAGTTGTGAAAATCGTGCTTAAATAAAAATGTAATTCTTGAGAGGAAGCTTTAATCCCCAAATTTAAAATAAAAGCAAACTAAAAGTGTTATATCGGAGATGCCATAGTATTAATATGAACAAGAACAGTAAAATTAATAAGTAATTTCCTGCTCCGAATTCAATTTTTCCGAAGCTGATATTCTGGAAATATAAATTTATTGGAAAAAAAAAGAAATAAAAAAAGAAAACTATTTGCTCACATACAATGCCTAATCGATATTGTGAAAAACTTCATATATATTTTTTGACCAATTAAAAATGTGATCCGTAAGAGAGTGTATTGTTCCCCATCTTCAAATAAAAACCAAATTAAAAACATTATATTGAATGTAATATAGTTTTAACATGGAGAAAAACAATAAACATCATGTAGCTTCCTTCATTGGCCAGGATTTTTAATTTTTTAAAGCTGATATTCTACAAATCCTACCTATTGAAAAAAGAAGAAAAAAAAAGACTCCCTCAGGTACGGTGTATAATCAATATAGTGATTGTAGTAGCAATCAAGTAGAAAATGATACCCCTGTGGAAGAATATTGCTCCCCAAACTTAAAATAAGAAGCAACCTGAAAGCGGTATAAAAGAGAGAGAAAATTTTAATATGCAGAAGAACAAAATGTGCAATAGGTAACATCAAACATCGAACTTAATTTCCTGTTCTTTGAAGTTGATGTTCTAGAAATTCCAATTTATTCCAAAAATGAAAAGAAAACTCCTATTCGCTTCGTACGTTGAATAATCATTATTGTAATAAAAGCAGCATATTTAAAATTCAAAGCAGTAAATAATTCAAAATAAAAATATTGATCAGTTGTTTTAGAAAAACATTCATTTTCTTTGAAGACATAATTATTATCTTTTATTATACCCATTGCAATTATAAAGAGACAAAAATATTTTGCAAGAAAAACACTTTTGATCATTTTTATATATTTAAATGCATAAATATGACTCGAAAAATAACAAATTTATTGCAATATATAGGGCATAACTGGTACAAAGTTAACGATTCCCAATTTATTTTTAGAGGTATACAACCATATAAAAATTTGAATACATTATCTTTTATGAAATTTCAGTAATTGATATTTTCATTTTTCATGACGATACATGTATTAATCGGTATCATAACTCTTTGACAAGATTAAAATACAGAAATTGAAATAAATTGTACTACATTTTAAATAAAAGAAAATAAAAAATTTTCTACAACGGGAAAGGGTTAATTTTGGCAAATATTTACTACCCAACCCCTACATATTCAAATGTAAAACTTCATGGATTCCAGCCTATTCACTTTGAGTGAAATCACAGACACATATTACACGATGTAAGTTGATATTATCATCTACATATCAAACAATATCTAATAACTCACAGAACACTGCTCTATATGAAGTAGCAACAAATTTATGCATATTTAGTACTTGGTTTCCAAAATGTAAATAAGCGTTCCATTCTTTCAATATTATACTCTTATGAATCATTAATCTTCCATAAGCACAATAAGGCTTAATTTAGAAAAAATGCCGATGGATAAATAAACAGTTTCGGGATCATGCTTTCTGCGAGCACCTTGAATCTAATGACAAAATACTTGTTTTCTTCTGAGAATAGTGCATTTCTCCGTTTGCTGATTGATCTCAGAGACGTGTTCACTGTGCCCTTGGCATATCTTCTTGATAGAAAACTAAATAACAATTTACGAGAAAACAGGTGTGCAAGGTTTATTTTTGGATAACATATGGAATGATATTTATGTGTTTTGTTATTATTTATATCGTTTCTATCAATATGACAATAATCATTCAGTGATTTATTTCGGATGCAATTTCTCTATTTAATTATCGTTTTATCGTTTGCATAAATTTTGGCAACCAAAATTACCATATTTAGTAACTGTTCCGATTTCATAAAACGTTTACCAACTATGGATTAAGGCTTTGGTACTTATGTTCGTTTGTTTAATTGAAATTTTATACAATATTACCCAGCTTGATGTATTCAAGCTAAATCTTTGCAATCGCGCACGCTCGCAAACACATACACACACACACACATGTGTGTGTGTACCCAGTGGAGTATCACGTTTGGGTCACCAATGTGCTGGGTGAAGGTAGCGATACGAACTTGCTACGCTAGGGCCAGTAACCGAGTAACATGACCATAATACAAAAGTCGATTTCGGTATCATAGATGTTATATATATATATATATATATATATATATATAT
>JAOUZG010040071.1:1450596-1489871 GCA_026289955.1 Argiope argentata | reverse complement strand
TAAATATTTTATACACTTCTCTAAAAAAGGTAAGCTGAGGGGGGAGGGGTAGAAATTTGTATATTTCTTGTATAGTATTTCAATTTTGCATCTTAGAAAAATTATTTACACAGTATCTTATTAGATAAAACTTATATTTCCATTCCCAATAGTATGTTTTTTTTATTAAAAAATTTTTCAAAGTGAATTTAATCATAAATTTTATCATTCTTTTTTTGTCGAAATATCAAGTTTATTTCACTACTTAGTCAAAATTATCACATCGCTGTTGAACTTTCCATGATGCTGAAGTTTAGTTACCATCTTCAAGCATTTCCATTTTTGATTTTATCATGTTAAATAAAAGTAAAACTTTTAATATGTACGTGCAGTAATCTGTGTTAAACATTACAGTGACATTTAAAAAATCGCTTCATTTTATCACTATCAATATTTTAATTCATGTATTGAAGTATCACAAATAAGTCATTTTCGTTCCCTTAATTCTGAATTTTGTTAAGTAAATTATGTTTCACGCTATAAAATTACTACCATTTAATTAAATATATACCAAAGGACTCTTCTTATAAGATTTTCTTCTTCTAATTACAGATATTTTTGGCTTTTCTTTGAAATATTTATAATTTAGGCAATTGTTTCTTGTTAATCATTGTTACCATATCATCAGACCCAAACTTAATTTATTAGATTTAAAATACTTGAATCAAGATTATTGATCATTTTAATATGATTTGATTGAGTTTGTACAAACTCAATCTGTTGACAACTGTTGTACAAACTGTTGAGCTGAGTACAAACAGTTGATTCCTAAGCATTTTACTATATCAAGTATTAAATCAGGGAAGCTTTATATGAGATAGAAAATACTTTAAGTTCGCTTCTCTTGACAATGTTAATCTTTTTGAATAAAGTTTGTATCTTAAAATCAATATGCAAAATTCAGTACATAAACGTGGGCGAAGACGTAGTTATAACAGTTAATAAACTACAGTTCTAATTGAATAATTTTTTGCAATAATATAATATTTTTATAGATAAATATTCAGTCTGTACTTAGAACCAAATAACTTTCTATGTGTAGACGAAAATTTAATTTACTTGTGTGATACTTATATTTCGTTGTTCGCCATATTGCCCTTCTTTACCTATCACTCCCTACTATGTTTTAAATATATGTAATGTTTTTCAGCATATTTCCATATTTATTAATCAAACATTAAACCTTATAACCTATACTGGAAATAATAAAAATTTTATTTGATAATTTACAATTTATTTTTTATTTGAATGAATATCAACATTTTATATTTGTCACGTAAATGTGAATTCCAATGTATTTTATTCTCAAGTTCAACACTTTCAAATTAGCTGTATAGATTAAACTGTACATTCAATGAATTTTCCATGTGTTAATGTAAATCAGGTACATTGAATTTGGTTAAAATTTAGCTCGATTGATTTAAATTCCTTAAAACATCAAGTATTCTGGATTAGAATTTTTTTTATTTTATTTTTTGCAATTATAAATTCAGTACCTTTATATATTCTATTTTAAATTCAAAATTAAAATAATGAGAAAGAAGAATGAATAAAACTAATTGATAAATAAAGACATTGGTGAAAATTGTAACTAAGCTGTCCTATAAAAATAGTTAATTTCATAATTAAGAAATTTATATTTTCGTTTATTTAGAGCAATAGATAATCAACATTTCGAATTTCGTTACTTTAGTTTTGAAAAACTTTGTTTTTTTTAATGTATATTGGGTATCATAATAAGTTCTCTCTTTGCAGAAAAGAATGTTTGAAATTAAGTACTTTAGAACAGAAGTTGTAATCTACTGCTTGTACTAATGAGTTTATCGGAATCAAAAGAGTGAACAAATATAAGTTGTAACTAATTCTTTCATGATAAATAAAATAATAAAATTCACAGAGTTTATTTGAAGATTAAACCTCCATACAAGTTCAAACTAACGTATTAGTAATTGTCTACTTTTCATGCTAGGATTTACATTACCAGCGGGTGACCGAGCTCCGCTCTCAGAAAACAGGTATCGAAGCTAACTCGAATATTTAAATTTTCAATTGTGATTTATCAAAACAATGCATGCCATGAGAAAATTTGTGAAACCATTGGTGGAAAGATAACCGGTCAAAGTGCACCATTGTAAACTATTCTAAACAAAGTTAGAGATTGGAAAGGGAACTATTCTATGCAAAGGTAAAGTTTGAAAAGTCATAGGGAATAAAATGTAATTGGTAACAAAAAATTATACAATTAAAGAAATGGTACAAAGTGAGCAGTGTAAAGATTGAAGTTTGTTGAAGTTCAATATTTTTGACAAATTTATTTAGAAAAACCAAACATATATACATACATACATAAGAAACATATTATAAACCTATAACAGCATAAACATAATAAACATTAATTATCGATAGATGGCAGCACGTTACCACTTGAAAATTTAAGTAGCCATTATGGCGAACTAATAAAGTTGGAAAATATCCTATCTGTAACTCCGAACTGCTCAACCGTAGCGCTTTAAAGCCTGAGCCATTCGATTCCTCGTGGCCCAAAACCCCCAGATCCCCAAGTTTACCGGAGTTTATTAATTCTGGGACGATTTTCGACGTGACAACCATTCCTCGTATTATAGTATAAGATAGAAGTGTGTATAGATTGCACAGGCTTAAAGCAAATGCCGCATGACGAAAAGCTGTTCTCATCATGGAAAGGAATCTGGCATAAATGGTAAATGATAATTAATTTTATTAATTTCTGAAATCATAAGTTTATTAAATCTCTAAGATGTTTATTCATATATGATTCCAGTATTTGGGAAGGAAATGAAATATTGTAACATTTTACGATTATTTTTTTATCTAAATAAAATAAAGATCCGAATCCAGATCATATAACTAATTTTGGAGAAACGTTTTACATAATTTCTTTAATCATATTAATAATAGCCACCTTTGGGAATCCATGGTACTTGTATTTTTACAATCAGTTTGGTACTATTTAATAACATGCTGGGATTCTGTTGTTTAATGTCTTATAGTTTATAAAAAAGTAAAATATGTATGTAATAAAAAATCACTAAAGCTCTTATCATACATAAAAAACAAATTTAGATTAAATTGAATCAAAATAAAACAATTTCACCAGCAAAGATGGAGGTAAAAAAAACCTCTTAATTAATATATTTATTTATTCAGCCGTTTTATATACAGTTAATTCCATTTTATTCCTTTTCTATATTTGATATTTTTTAAAGTATTTCTTTCAGTCTCTTCCTTTTAGTAGACTAAATGAATGGGATTAATTTCTGTTATTCCTAATAAAATTCAATCATAATTATGAAAGCGTATTATATTAAAATATTTGATAAAAAACATTTCCTTTTTTTTCAACAATTCAAAAAGCTGCTAAAGTTTGTAACTAATATTTTTTACAATTATTATTGAAGTCTTAGAAACTTTTTTTAAATAATTTTTGTAGTGATAAATCCTTTTACTGTAGGGCAGATTACTTATAGCCAATGTTGTCACATTATATATGCATTGAGACACCAAAAGGAGATATAGTATGCTAACTCGGAGTTAATATATGCCCGATCCCTTAAGACTGAACGCTTTGTACACATCTTCCTGTCATTCTCCCTATCCCCCGCTTTAAAAGTGTTTGAGAAATGTTTGACACTTTTTCGCCGCATTCTTCTGGAAGATGTTATCTGCGTCGAAGTTGATTCACTTGTGAAATTTTCGATCCAAATATTGATTGCGTGTCGTCTGAAGAAAAAAAAAGTTTCGAGACATTTTTTTCTCCTATATTTTGGATTGACACCTTGATTTATGCATTTGGAACCTTTTTAGAAAGGCGATTTGGCATTTAAAAACCAGTAATCATTTATTTCTTGTTTCTCTTGAATATTCCAAGCCAGACATTAAGAAAGGTTTATTTTAGAATTGATGATGCACGCTAAATTAAATCGAGTCCTAATATGATTTTTTTTAGAAATTTTAGATTTTATTAAAACAAAATATTACACAATATTCCCATTATATGAGTCGATATCAAAAAAGACCATAAAATATCATTAATATATCGCAGCAATATTGTTTGCCAATTTGAACTGTCTCTCTTTCTGTGTGTGTGTGTGTGTGTGTGTGTTCTAATACAGAGTCAGTAACTCGATATTTCAGTGTATAGCTGAATCAAAATGCATTTCTAATTTTTCGTCGGATAAATTTTATATTATAAGCTATTAGAAATAAAAAAAATGCGGAATCAGCTACTTTAGTCTTATTTTAAAAGAAAAATGAAGAATGTCGATCAGATAAAACTGTTTTTATTTAATTCACGAAACGATGGAATGCTACGGGAAAAGATCCGAGAACTTTCATTTCTTTTTCGTAAATCTTCGAAGAAATGTCTGCATTCTATTATCATTAGAAAAGGTCCAAAATAACACATCTTTATTCCTTATATTTTATAACACTAACACATAACGTGATCCTCCATAAGGGCACCTCAAAATAAGGTTAAGAATCCTCGGCATTGTGGTTGGTTCTCGCCACCTGGAAGGTACACGAAAGGGCGAAGATCTTACCATCTATGAAGAAACGTACTTCCTTCAGGAAGGGATAAACCTAGGCCGGTGATGTCCTTAGGACTCAACCACAGTTCCCACAGTTTTGCTTTTAAAGTTGTCCGGACATTCAGAAATTTTTATCCGTGTGGCTTCAGATTGGTTAGGGAGTTCAATGATATGATTTATATAATAAGTGATACTTTCATAAAACTTATCTTTTAAAAATGAAGGAAAAGAACTAAAAAATCAATTTTCTTCAATTACATATAAATATTTTAAAATTTAGATTAAATTTCTCTTCTTTAAAAGTGTCCAGTAATGACTTATGTGCTTATTATTTCCTTTTTTATTGAAAGTACAAAGAAGATAACAAATATAAGAAGATATTATAATTTTATAAATGTTTTGATAAGGTGAAGTTATTATCTTTGAAAAATTCACGGGGAGATTACTTGTAACCAATATTATGATAATTTTTCAGCACTAGGCGAATAATGAGAATAGAAATCAAATCTAGTTCAATGATTTAAAACAGCATAACAATAGGTTATAAAGTATGCACATATATTCATATTTTATCTTTACTGTCTGTGATGTAGAAATATATTACTTTTTACAATATTTTTTAATGAAAAAAACATGTACTATACTTGACATTTACATTAACTTAAAGTTAATGTATAACAAATCGCTTAAAACCTCCTTCTTGGAATATTTATTTCTGCCAATTTCTCTGTCTCCTGTTTTAAATGCACCAGAAACATTTCACTCTTTTCTGATGCTTTCATCTGAGTAATTTTATCTGAAACGAAATTGTCTCATTTGTTAAATTTTCGTTTATACGTTGGTCACTTATAATTAAGGAAAATGATTATTTGAAAATCTTTTTCTTTACTTCTTTCGTTATAAACACTGATTTGTATATTTCAATGTAGAGAAATACTCCATTTGCAATTGAATGTACTATCAATTGCTTATTCTTCTTATGATAATCCACTTTTTTTCTGCATAGAAATGAAATATTATTTGGAACTATGTGCGACCTTTTCTTGTTTTCTTTTTATAATTAGATATTTGTTTTGAATGCATAAATTTCTTTACGAAAAATTTATTTTACATTTTTTAAAAATTTCATCAAATTTGCAAATTTTTAAATTTGATCTTTCACAAAATAATCAATTGATTATTTGATCTTAATCTCTACATGCTCATAATAATATTATATGAATATTATTCAATTTATTCAAAAATTTGTAATTCTATTTCGGCATAAATGTTTATTTAAACTTTAAAAATTGAAGAAATAATTATATTTGTATTTGCATATTTATTTGATTTTCTAAGTTTCAAGATTTAATAACACGTGTTTCTTTTAAATTCAAAGTGAGTCACAAGAAATAATGCATTATTTGTTATTGACTGTATGTGAATACGTTATATTAAAGTTATCCTATACTCATATTCCGTAGTATTAAATGTAATTTATCTTTCATTTCCTTAAAAAATCGGTTTCTTCTCTAGTATTGATAAGGGATTTTCAAAATGAAATCTATCATCCAACAGAATTTCAAAATTAAAATTATGTAAAATCAAGAATAAATTTTAAAAATTGTGTTGGTAAACTTATTTTAAATTCATATTATTCTCATATTCATATATCAGTTTTGTATTCATATGTTATTTTGTTTTCGTATATTACTTTATTACAACATTTGTAATAAAAGTGAGCAGTGAAGTATTTTGATTTTTTAACTGGTTTTTGAACACACTTGATATAATAAAAGGAACATTGAGTTAGAAAGCTTTTGTTTTTTGTAGCTGTTGTAGAGCTATAGTCTGTTTTTGTAGCAATTGTTGAGTTATTGTTTGTTTGTTTTATAGCTAATGTAGAGCTATTGTTTTGTTTTATATTTTTAATTATCTTAATCTTATAAGAATAAAGATTCTACTAGAGTCCTTTTTGTTTAGACTGCTCTATCCATTTCCACCGATACACTGTCAAGGTTTGGATACGTGCTACGCTGCAAAAAATTGATCTATATTTACGCTCATACTTATATGGGCTCAAAACTATTATCCTTTAAAATGTATTAATAGATAACATATATAACTTTCACATTTAATCAACAGTTAATGAATAATAGGAATAATAGGAAAGTTTTAAAAAATTAGACCAACGCAAATTGATGTCATTTGAACGAAAATCTTATTGTCAACCCTTGAATCCGGAAATGGTACTTAGAGTTCTGGATATTTTCCACATTCTCAATGACATTCATAAAGGCTGAAAATAAGCGTCCATCTATTATATTTACGCCATATAGAGAAGGAAATGTAATTTTAGAGATTATTTTAAATTGGATGTATACAAAACAAAACTCTCTAATAAGTGTCTATCTTAAAAATAATATCTTGCTTCTTATGTGCTAAATATTTCAATAAATTTACTTTCTAACAGCCATTAGCAAACTATTTTTTTGTAAAGGTTTAAGATACTTCAATAAAAATATCTATAAATAATATAAAAAATGGCGCTGTAGATCAGAAAATGAAGAAAAATGAACATTCCAGACAGAGATTCCTGCGGTGAAAACTTGAATAAAATGGCGGAAGTAACATAATTACGCTCTCTTCAAAATCCAGAAGTTTTGTTTGCGCAAAAAAGCGAAAGCTTATCTCTGATGATGACTAAAAGAAGATGATCAAAAAAGATCTCAAGAAGTGAAAAAATTCACGACGTGAAGCAAGGGTAAGTTTTAAGTTTTTCTTGCACAACATTGTTGTTAATGATCATTTAATTATTCTTGGATCCAACTAACGTGAAAAGATTGGACTTCTTTAGTCCATTAATATTCATATGGGACAATGACTAGGTTACGAAGAATTTTTTTCTCGTCTTTTTCATCTTTAAAAATGGTGTCGATAAATTCCTTTCTTCTACTTAATGCATTGAGGAAAAGTTTCAGAGTTTGCTTTGTGAGTTTAGAGAGTTTTCTTTTTTCAAAATATTAAGTTTCTTAAAGAATAAGGTGTTTCAGAAGCTTCTTAACATTCAGTAAATAAGTGGAAGTTCATCTCGGCATGGTACTTTCAAAAAAACTTCTTATTGGACATAAAAAGAAATCTTACTTGTTAAAGTTAATTATGCTACCTGAAGTGATATTAAAATAATTTTGGCAAACACATTGTACGCAAATGCTTTTGCATGAATTTGAGATAGGCACATTCTTTGCATGCAA
This sequence comes from Argiope argentata, assembly GCA_026289955.1. Lineage (NCBI taxonomy): Eukaryota > Metazoa > Arthropoda > Arachnida > Araneae > Araneidae > Argiope > Argiope argentata. The sequence goes on along the minus strand of JAOUZG010040071.1, from coordinate 1,482,031 downwards.
AAAAATACATTCTTATTATTTGTCCAGAAGATAATCCACTCAATTTGTAGAAATTACTCTGACTTTTTATTTATATCTGAGTAGATAATCAGGAACTGTAGAATTAATTATGTCATGAAGAACATAACATAGAATCATCATCAAAACAGTAGAGTTAATTATATGCAATTAACATATAGCATATTTAAAGGTGTAATTAACATAGATTACATATTAAAAATAATTTATTTTTACGAATTGCAAATTTAATTCCCATAGAATGGTAAATCATATCATAATATTGTGTTACATATTACATTGTTTGATACTTCTCAAATCTTACTCCGTTTCATTTTCTACCATTTGCATGAATGTTAATTGTTAATAAGAATGAATATATTTTATTTTTTGCCTCCTATTTTGAGATTAACATAATAGTAGCCACCTGTCTCTATGAGCTTTCAATCCAGATTATAGGTTTTCTTTTATACATTACCACTTACTAAATTTTATCATGATAGAAAAGTTATATATATTCTTGCCTGCATATATGAGAGAATACATAGCTATTCCCCAACGTATTGATTCAACATCAATACTTTACAACGGTGCCAACAAATCCAGAAATTTTTCCAAAGTAGCCTTAATTTTCTTCTGAAGTATCATGAATACATGGCCATCTTTTAACTTATAAAAATTTATATTACTATCACTCCAAAATACATTTAGAAATACAACTTTATCTTAAATTGCATAAACTTATATGATTTAGAATTTTAGAGACACGTACGATGATCAGAAATGAAAGTTGTAAGATTGATTAATTAATTTTAGTCAACAATTTCTTGTCAGCCATTATAAAAGAAATAATCTAATTAAAACTGCCTTCTTTAATTAAAATGAAAATAATACACTCAAAATTTTAGGAAGGTAAAATTAAATAACTACTGAAGAGGAATCTGAAAATTATAAACCTTTCTACGAAAAAAAAAACACTCATGGAATCGGTCCTTTGGTGGGAAGAGAAGATGGATATCTTTACTTTTCTATCTATTTCAAATACATATATGGTGCGACAGGAGAGAGCATCACCCCCTTTTCGCCAAGGATATTTAACGCCAAATGTGGAAACCCGAGACGCAAGAATGCGGGATGTTGGCGATTTTGAAAAGTGCGCCAAGAGGGTGACGTTTTCTACGGATTAACCACATATATAAATTGATAATATATGAATCAATAACAAAAAAATCTTGTAATAAAAAACTTATCCATTTTATTGCAATTATAAATAGCCAATAAAAGGTCTTTCAAATTTTAATTAAGAAAGATTGTGCATTTAAAAAAACAGTGTTGCTTTATAATTCATTCCTAGAATCAAATAAGCACTAGATTTTAATTGTCTTTAAACAAAGTTAAAATTAGTCTGTCTTAGAAATCTCTATTATTTTGGAGATTAAAAAAATATATCACTTTAATTATGAGCACTTAGTCAAACTATTTCCAAAGGTTTTCGTGAGGACTTGAACTTTCCAATTAATCCTAATTCTCACTTCCATTTCGTTAATACACTCGCAGATGACCGCAATCAATTTCGTTACTGAAAAAGGCTCAAACAATACGATTTCCAATTATCGCAAATTTCCAGCTCGGTACCCACATTGCATTAAAAATGTCCGCATAAATAGATGTTAGAAGATATTTTCCTTTTTAACGCACCTTTCGTAATTTTAAAACAAATAAGGAAATTAACGAGAGAGAAAAAAGAGACCATTTTCTTATGAAGCGAATTAATCTTCAAGTATCCCACAGCCAAAAATGTAATTACGTTGGTAATTCGGCCAACGCGTCTAATGAAAGCTTCAGGAATCCATGAAGAGAGAAAAAAATGAATGGGTGAAAAGACAGAAAATACACAAGAAAAAAGACAGCGGAGGAATAAGTAACAGCCTTTTAAAAGTACTACAATATCTTGGTGAGCGTCATCGTCATTAAGCTTAATATACTGGAAGTAATCACACTTAAAGGATTTCTGCTTATTAGAGGACTTCTTTATCGTTCTGTCAGCCGCTGAGCTGTCGAAATGCGAGTTAGTCGCGATGCTTGCCGAAGCGGCGATTCAAATGGGTCTTTTGTTTTAAAGAAGAGAAATGACTCATAATCATATGACTGTAATGAAAGAATTTCCGAAGACATTTTTCTTTTTCATTGACATATATATTTAAGGAATTCTGAAATATTTTATCATGTCAGAATTGTATTTTTTTATTTAATTATGATGGAAATCCATTTTTTAAAAATACCTTTAAGTTATTCTTGTAAATTATTTAACTATTAAAATGATATTCCGATAAATTAAATTAAAAAAACAATAAGTAGAACTATTATTTACATTTTTTCAAGAAGTCTGCAGCAAGTAGATGAATTTTAATGTTAACAAGAAAATATTAGAATTATTAAAAAAATTAAATCGTAATTTAAAATTTCTTTTAAAAATTCCATTAAAAATCAATCGAGTCTTTCAAAAAGTTTACTATAAAAATAATTTTTACTGTTAGCTGAAAAATTTTACATGGTTACATATGGGTTACATGGAAACATGGGTTACATATTAACTGAAATTATTTGTACGTTTTTAAATTAATATAAATATTTTTATGATTTTATAACTTTATGTATAGTTTTAAATTTCATTTCTAAAAATTCATTTATTATTCAAGAATTCGGAGAATATGTATGTAGTTATGCATAAAAATGGAACATTACATTAAATAAAACTCTTCGTTAATTATTAAATTTAAATAATTTCTAGAGAAAATTAAAGTAGACCATTAACAATAGCTGAGCACCGAACTCAAATCTTAGTATACACTACATACGATACACTATGCTAAAACATTGAATTTTCCAATACGTCCCCTCTGCTTGTAAAACTTGTTTGATGATGTTCTGAGCTCATTAGGTATAAAAAAGAGAGCTAAACTTCCTGAGTGGAAGTGGCGAAATAAACCATATTCAATTCGTTGAAATTGTTAGAAGTCTAAATTAATTTCTAACTTGATTTTGACAAATTTGTATTTGTTTAGCAAATCAAAAAATAACATTTATATCATGATGTGAAATGAATTTACATTGTGTACCGTCAGTGTAATATGTATTACTCATTTTACTGAATGGTATGTGAATTCTTTTGAAATATATTTATAAAATTCACAATGCTACTTCTGAAGAGTCATTGATTTTTTTATACAAATTTAGAATTTTTATTATAGAAAATAACAGTAAAAAGAATGAAAACCACTTTCATTCAATATCTATATCAAGCACTTATTGAAAGAATTAAAAATTTCTTTGATCTTAATACCAATTTTGATACGAGATATACACCTAAACATTTGCTGTTTGAAGAACGAGCCTCTCACTGTACGACCTGTGGTGTTGTCAACTCTATTGCCCATATTCTTACTCAATTTTCTAATTTTACTTCTGATCGTTTCCCTCACTTTAATTGGTCTATTTTAAATTTACGGTAGGTGAAAAACCTCACTCAAAACTTTTTTGACTTTTTATAGGCTATTGGCTTTTTTCATAGAATTTAAAGTTTGAGGTATTTTTTTATTTATTCTTGTACCGAATCCTTTTAAATCAGTTGATCTTTGATCTTTGACTTTTTATAATACATCCTTGTTTTATGCACACTTCTTTAAATGGAACTTTTTAAACATCCTTGTGAATGGCGTAGCTTGTCCTAAATTGGACTATGTGCCAAGAACCCATACCATACCATACCAATTTTGATATGTTTAGATTTTTTACAAGAAAATTGGACATTTAAAGAAAAATAAGCCAAGAATTGGATTGTACAATATACAGTAGGTTTTATGACTTATAGTAATGGATATTCATCTCATCAATGGAAAATAAGAAAAGGGGGAAGTTCACCCCTTAATTGGTTTATTTTCCTTTCTATCTAATAAGATGACACCTTCTATTTTGAGAATATTTTCGTATTTTGATTCAAATGGAAATCCATCGAATACTTGACTTATCTACGTATTTAAAGTCGTTTTACTTTTGAATTATAATTGTTATAAATGGTTTATTTTTTGTTTATAACTATCAAAATTCGATAAATCGATGCACTTACGACATACGGGCAAAACAGTTAAGGAGTTAAAGAAATTCTTCCAAAATTGGAAGAATAAATACGTTTGTGGTGGGATGTAGATTATTTAGTGTCCGTGCATGGAAGCAACGAGACGAATGTTAGAAACATTTTCTTTAATAATCATACTCACACACTAATATTTACAAACACACAAAGACAACATGTAACACAAAGACGAGGACAATACTTAAACAACGACATTCTCGTGCACCGCTGCACAAGACGGAGTCGCATCTCTCACTGGTACAAGCGCAAAGCATTATGGGATGGCGCGCGTAATGACGTAATCACGCACTGCCATCTAGTAACCAAAAGGGAAGTTAAAGCAATGCACTAATATCCAAAAGAGAAGGCGAGAATAATGCAACTGCTACACGTTTTAGAATTAAATGAAGGAAATGTCTCTCAGCGATTTAAGCCGAATAAGCGTCTCTTGTTTTTTCAGAAGCGACTCCTAGGGCCAATAGTGTGAACTAGCTATTTCATGCATCACATTCACTTGTACAACCCCTTTTAAAAGGGGTGGGAAATAGGGGGCACATTCACACACCTCACAAATAGAACACAGAAGAAGAGCAATCATGCCCGAACGGGCACTCAGATCACGAGGAACATGCGCGACCAATATGCCATTACACCGACTATGAGACAAATGGGAACAAATTTTAAATCATATCAGTGAATTTGTTTTATATACTCTATATTTTTTACAATGAATACACCTGAACTTGCTTGTGTTTTAGGAATATAAAACAAGCAGAAGATTTCCCATCATGCCTTATTCCATTTATTGCTCATTATTTTATGACTATGAATTGTTGATCAATAACTATTCATATAAAATTTAAAAGTAACTATAGCATTATTCATTTTTATGCCTTCAATATTTTCTAAAACTCTAACTCAAAAATCAATCTTTTGACATATCTTTAAAATAAAAACTTTATGCAATTTATCCTAAAGCAGAATACGAATTCCAACTTATAAAAGGCCTATAAAGGCATTCAAGTGTTATTAGACTTTTTATAAACAAACAAAATTGAGTATCTCAGTGTTTGGCATTCATATAAAGTCTTAAAAAGCACTGTGCGTTTCAGTGTTCGATCCAAACATGATGGAAAAATCACGATTTTGGAGTAAAAGATTTCGCTTCAGAGGAGTTAAAAACGATGAAGAATTAGAACGAAAATATTTTATTTTTCAGGACACGAAAACGTGATTTTGGATCAGTAACTCAGAAAATGATATTTTTATTCGCCTTTCAAAAGCAGATCAACATCTCGTTAATATTTATATCAGAATTTGTTTGGTGTTTTTTTACACATGAATTTTAAAGTGTAAACAGTATTTTTTTTCTATTTTACAGCAAAAATAACATGTTTTAATTTTAAGATTTTTTTTATTAAAAATATTTAACCATTATTTTTTTAATATGTAATTATTACATAAAAACTTCTAAACATTTTTAAAGTATTAAAATATTTTATAATAAGAAGAAAGGAAATTAAAAAAATAATGGCGAAATAAATTTATCAATATTGAAAATTTTGTATTTCGTCCTTGTATATTGCTATTATTTGATATTTTATATTGCTGTTATATTTTATATAATTGTTTTAATCACTGTAAAGTTATTTAACGGTTTAATTATATTGTAGCATATTCAAATATATTCAATTATCAGAAATTCTATTTCATCACCATAATAATGACTATATTTTACATAATAAAAATTGCAAGAATTAATAAAATTTTACATAAATGATTTATTAGTAATAAGCATAAATCTTTTACTAGAAGCAGATTTTAGATAAATTATAATATTTTACTATATATTATAAATATTATAATATTTTTCAATTTTACTTTTCGAATATTGAAATTTAACAAAATTATCTAGGTGTATAATAAATATTAAATTTCCATACAATCTTCTAGTTTCTAAAATGAATACCAATTTTCATAAAAGCAATTATCTATTTAATTTTTATCAAAAAATTCAAATATTAAGTACTAAATATATCAATGACTTTTGTTAAATTCAGGTTAAGACTCTGTAAAAATCCCGTGAAACAAATAAATAAGTTTTTAAATCGATTAATAATAACGACACTGGAAAAGGAAACTCAATGTAAAATATTAATAAATATATTTTACTGAAATTTTTGAGTACAAAATTTTTTAAGAATTATTTTGTTTCAAAAATCATAAAAAACGGTAAGAAAAAATATAATAAGACCTAATAAAAAAAGAATATATTTTTCAAATGTTTAAAAGTGTGATCTAATAGACCCAAGAAATGTTGGATAAGTGATTCTTATCTGACCAATCTTTGAATGATCTCACCACCATACATAGTATGTTGCTATCGGAAAGTAGCATAAAATTATCTAGAGGTCATTTAAAGGGTATATAGTCTATAACAATATTTTGAGCAGATTATAATTGCTGCTCGTATCATTAACAATGAATATGAATACCATATATTTTGTTGCACAACAAAACACGGATATTAACGAATTTCAGAAGATTTGAGAGTAGAATTGTTATTTGGTGGGAGTTCAATTATATTTTCTTTCAATTTTAACACCTATTCTAGCTTTTTGAAGAAAATCTATTATCTCTACTGATAATTTGGAAAATTGCACTTGTGTTTTAGTAGAGAATGAGATTGTCAACATGAAATTATTTTCCATTTTAAAATTTAAGAAAAGAAATTGAGCGTTATTTATATTTAAGAAACCTTTTACTGAATATGAAAACATATTTTACTTTGATGCAGTATCTCCACAATTTGAAATGATTATTATCCTTTATCATTCACGCTTTCGCAATCTTTGTTATATTTAATAATCGAGTTTCAAAAAGACATATTTTGGGATAAATATATTTTTTGATGATATAAATTGTCTGTCATCTGCATTGCCAAAATTTTGTTCTTTAAATTCTTCCTTCAAAATAGATAATGAAATGATATATCAGTTCTGTTTTGAAAATTGGATTTATACAATGATTACGTAGTAGCTTTATTTATCCTTTTTGTGATCATAAAAATATTTCAAATAAATGGTATTTAGAATACATTATTTATTTTCTAGATGCAATAAAAAGGAATAAAAACAATATTGATTGAGGAAGCAAAAAAAAAAATTAATTCACTTACGTTCTGTAACTTTTCAAAAGCCATCAGATTTTACTAAAGAAAATGATTATTAATGATAAGAAATCATATAATTTAATATTATTACTTCCTCTTTTTTAATTTACGGTCTGAATTATAAATTTTGATGTATATTAATTAGAAATATATCTGAAATATTCAATGCATGCAATATTGAGATTAATAAAAATAAAAAATAGAAATGTTCTGAAAATAAATTCTTTAGCTATGATTTAAATTATTTCGATAGTAACTACTATATTAGGCTTAGGACAATAAAATTTAATAAAGTCTTCTACTGATAATAACGGTCATTGATAATAAAACTTGATATTAACATTTATTGACAGTTAATTATATCTTTAAAAGAAATGAATTAATATATTTTCTTTGATATATTCAGAATACATTATACTTTTCAACAATGTATTTTTTTTAAAATGATTTTGTGATTTGCACCATGCTACTAAAATACTTATTTCAAAGACACAAATCATGAAATTAGCAATGTATACAGAAAACACACACGTGAATATTAATATTATACGAATTTAATTCTGTTTAGTTTGTTTCATAACTACAATTGTTATGTATATTTAAAAAGTAGTCAATTTTAAAATAAAATATTATTCAAGAAAGGCAGACACATAAAAGTTTAAGTCGAAATGGGGACAGATCTTTTCTTAAGGAGACATCTAATGGCGTTAAGTCAGACTTTTGAATCACAGATTCATAATCAGGCTGTGAACCCATATGTCATGGTATTTCAATGGTATCATAAATACATTAGTAGCAGACAGAAAAATGTTGTTTTCTATTAAATACTAAATAAATAATGTTGCTCTGTAGAAGCTCAAGAAAATCATTTTTAATAATTATATTCTTCATCTTAATAACAGTGAAGAAGGAACACTATTTGTTTTAATTATTATTGGATAATTTGCATTTACAAATTAAGTTTCGATTAGGGTAAATTTCAACAACATTGTCAGAACATAATCCAAAACGTTTCCTGTACAGAATTTAATTAAAATAATGTTTTTATTTATTTTTCTTAACAACAATGTTTTTATGTCAATTAGTTTTGTAATGTTTGCTATTGTAAATGGCAGCTGAAATTTTTAATTTACAAATTATGAAGACTAAAGTTGCATTATAATCACTGACACTTTTTATGTTCCTAAATTTATGCAGATATAGCATTCGATAGTTAGTAGAATTAAGAATAAAAATGATTATTGAACATAATATATACCGGTAATATACCACACTAAAAATATTTTGCGAAGAAAATAATTTATTATTTTCTCCTATATAAATAGACTTCCTATGTTTTACAGCATTAATTTCTAATGTTACACAGAAATCAAACATTGTAGTAAGGTATTCTCTTATAGTCTTTTCTAATAACAATTTTAGAACTTCTTAAAGCATAGAATTCATCTAATGTGTATCAATGTGATTCCAGAACAATCTTAAGCATATATATTAAATCTTAAAGGTAACAAACATTTAGAATAATGGGTAAATAAAATAAGATTAATTCTCTATTATTAAGCAATATGTGGCTACTTATTTTTCTTCTTCTTCTAAATCTATAAGGTAGAAAAATAAATCAAAATTTTACTAGGTGAAAAAATCAAGTAGTATTAGTACCGGGAAAAAGAGCTGGTAACTTTTAGAATTTCAAATTTGGGGCATCTTAAAATGACAGGCAAGTTTCTAAAAAATGATATTCTTTTGAAAGTTGTTTTGTTATCTTTTTCAGGTAAGTTTATAAACTGTAAAATTTCTAAGAAGTACGTTCTAGCTCAAGAAAAAAAGATGTCCTAGACGCTTTGATAACTGACAGTAATAAATTCTCCTGTTTTTATTTGTTTATATTAATATAATAGAAAGTGCTATTTTTAGAGAAAGAAAAACATGATCTTAGGAGAAAGAAATTGATTTTTCTCTTTGTTGCAATGCTAAAGGGGATAAAGAGAGGCTTATATATAAGAATTTTTTCCTCATCTGTTGTCAACATGTTTTATGTTAAGTAGTCTATTCAATATACAATAGATATGAGGGATTTTATAAACCTGTATTATTTTGCATCTACTTTATCCCTTAAGGCAAAATTCTTTGAAAGGAAATTGAAATTAAATTAGTGTTTCAGAACATATTTCTAACTCATCCAGAATTCAACCATGTACTGAAAGTATGTAAGTACCATGTATTGATGTATATTAATTAAAATCAGTCCTTGATCAAATCAAAAATTTTAAAAGTCAATAATTGAGTTTAAAAAAAAGATTTTTTAATAAGTATTAATTTCAAAACTTGATCTTTGAATTTCAGAAGTTTGATTTTTAAATGTTGATCTTTTAGGCAAAATTATCTTTAAGTTTGAATTTGCAAAATAGTTTTAGATTATTAATCTCCAGATATGGTTTATTTATTTTACAATTTCTTTAATTAAAAGCTGATATATATTTAAAATTCGAAATAATAAAAAGAGAATGTGAATGTGATATTAAAATTAAATTTCAATTTAGGAAAAATAAATTGTCTTATTTTTTTTATCCTGAATTTTAAAAGAATAAACCATAAATAAATCACGTAATTAAAATGAGTCAAACGCATTTTATTTCATGTGTTAAATTACATGAATAATAGAATGTTCTTTTAACTGCGAGCAGAGATTTACAAATAACCGCTTTCTTTATTTAATTATTATGACCTAATTTTTTAAATTTAATTCTGATTAATTTAATTAAGAAAATATAAAGAATATATATTCTGGAATTAAAACTATTGTTGCAGAAAGGGCATGTAAAGCTTTCAAAAGTATAGCTGTTCAATTAGCGTCTTTCTTTAGGTCAAAATTCGTCTGATGACTGCTCTCTGAATTCGTATCCTCATTCAACGAAGGATATTCTGTTCATGCGCATTTGATGCCCATTAACCACTTTACATACAATGACGTCTCTGACACGCGCATCGAATTATTGAATTATTAATTTTAAGTCCGCAATTAAGCGAATGTATTCATTAATTTAAAATGCCAGAATCACTTAGAAATTTTTCAATATCTTAAAACTCGTTACATCATTATAGGAAATAAAATAACAATAAATGTTCAAGATTGAATGTATCATCTAATTAGGAAGTTAAATAAATTCGTATGTAAATGGTTACATAAGACTTCTTTGCATTGATATCAAATGAATTGGCATGATGTCATGGGTACATATTTCATCGTGTGAAGGCATTTAAAATTTGCGAGATTAGATTCACAACATATTTAATTTAACCTGATTTGAGTTTTACTTATAATACTTTAAATTACCATTGTTTTCTAGTCATATATTAAAAGAATTAAGAATCAGGTTGGCTTAAGAAAAGTGATTCGTTTCACCGATTATATAAGTTTAATTTGAGTAATTAATTAACTGTGTTAATCATTAAATAAGTAACAAATAAAGACACACCATTTTGAGTGAGTTAAGGAACATCTTAATTTCTGTCTGACTAAAAAACCTATCAGAATCTTTGCCAATATATATAACTTCATACAAAGATTGATGATTAGTAGGCAGCATGTTTCCCCGGACCAGAAAGGGTTACTTCAAATCAGGAAGTTTTCTTTTCTATCCAGCTTCGTTTGCTCACGTAGCAGGCCTCGTTTAATAAAATTTAATTTTGTAACACAGCGTAATCATCATTAATAAATTTCTTCTTTTCTCATTGGTGAAGTCGATAATTTAATATAGATTTAGGTTTAGGAAGACAAGGTTTCCTTCAAACTTCCTTTATCTGGATATTTTGTTTTAAAAACTGGGCGATTACTTGCTCGAATTCATACGAACCGATTATTACACTAGATAAGATAAAGATTATTTATGCTTTAACAATGCAATCCAAAATAAGAATGGATGTAAATAATTTAGCTACAAAAAATGTGATTTAAAACCCTGAATTGATTTGTTAAAATTTTTAAACATTATTTTCACGTGCATACCAATAGACAAATTGAACACCATTAGTTGGATTGTTTATGTTTTAACAATGTAATCCAAAATAAGAATGGATGTAAATAGTTTAGATGCAAAAATATTATTTAAAAGCATCCAATTGATTTGTTACAATTTTTAATCATTATTTTCACGTGCATACCAATAGACAAATTGAACATCTTTGGTTGGGTTCGTAATAAATGTAGATCCACGTATAACATTTTACGATGCATTACATATGCTATATATTTAAAACATAATGCGTTTTACGTTGATTGTCTTACTTGTATACAACCGGCAGAGATAATTCCACTTGCTATAATGGTTTCAAAATGTGATGCAAACTTACAGTTTTAATGCAAAAATAATACAGGGTGAGTTTGGTCGATTCTGAAAATCAAAAGAAGGTGATAGCAGAGAAAATGGATATTATAAAACACTTCATCCACCCTGTCTCATATCCAACAATTTTAATTATCATATCACCCAGAGATAGACTAACACATTTAATGCCAAACATAAAATTTGTAAACTCAAGAATATCTACTAAGCTTACATTCCTATAAATCACATGGTTAAACTTTTAATAAGTATAAATTACTCCTTGTGTATATTTGATGCGTAATAAAGTAGAGAGTATATCTATATTTTTTATTGGGGCTAAATTTTATAAAAATTTATAAATCTCATAAATCATATTTTGATGAGTATGACGTATTCCCTTTATATATTTGATGTGCGATAAGGCATAAAGAATATCTATAATTTCTAACAGGCCTGGTTTTCATAAAAATATATAAATTTCTTGAATCAATTTTTGCTAATTATGACATAATCCTTTTATATATTTGGTGTGAGATAAGATAAAAAGAATATCTATATTTTCAAACGGGCTAAGTTTTTATAAAAATATATAAATCTCTTGAACAAGTTTTTGATTATTACGACATATTATCTTTATGTACTTCATGGGTTGTTGTCGTGTTTCACTTTTACAACGGAAGGAAGGGCGCAATTGCTTCTGAGGGCATGGACCCCTAAGAACCCGAGAGCAAAAGTCTGAGTTCACAAACGTCACGAACGCTTTATACGGGGTTAATTTTATTCATTTCATTCATTCATTCATTCATCCACATATCGTAATTTAGATCTGGAACAAATAACGATCACCTCTGACCCAATACCCCCAGTGGTGTTACTCTCGACATGGAGGACTTTGTGACCACGCAAGATTTAACGAGAACCAGCAACACACACACTCGGAGAGTCTCCGGCAGACAAGGTTCGGGCTCGTTGGATAGAGTTGAATTGGGTTAAGACCCATATTTCGATATATGGTAATGAAAAGGCGGATCAATATGCAAAGATGGTGGCACAGGAAGAGAGTGTGGATATAATTGCTCCCAAATCAAATGGTGTCTTAAAATGGAAATTGATACAAGAAATTAAGCTACAATGAATTGATAGATGTTATAAGTCTAAAAAAGGAAGAGTAACTTACGATTTTATTCCTAATCCAACAATAAAAATTAGAAGATACCATCCACTGGTAATCCGAATTATATCAGTACATGGGAGAATCCCTGTATATTTCCAAAGATTTGGAAGAATGCAGAAAAATGAATTCATTTGTGGAGGAATCGGTACTGTTTAGCACTATTTAAAGAAAGACACATAAATCTCCGAACATAGAAAACATCTCCAAGTTGAAAATAATGACTTGAGTTCAGTACTGATGGTACCTGGTAATCTTAGGACTCTGAAGGACGTGATGTCTAAAATTGACAATTTTTTGCCAACTGTTTGAAAGTTTGTACAGAAGGATATGGTCAACATTCGACCACTTTGGGGCCAATAATATCGAAGAGAATATTAAGCTTGACAGAATCGGTCAGTCTAAATATGAGCATTGCTACAGTCCACAGTCGACCACAACAAATCCTGCCGATACTGCTACGTTCTGTGGTGGCAGAGTGGTCGGCTGTACAGAAGAAGAAGACGGTCCAACTCGCAACCTAAGTAATGCGAGTCCAACCTTCTACCAAGCAGGCTCTCCCAACCCTGTTTTATGTGTGATAATATTGAAAGGATATCTATATTTTCAAAAATTCCTACTTTTTTATTAAAAAAAAATATCAAATTAATTTAATATTTTACTTCATTAGAAATCCATATAATTTTAAATATTACATCTCTAAATCTAGTTAATAATTGCTTCATATGATTAAATTCAAATAAAGATTAAAATGAAATCTGCTATACATATTTCAATGTATCATGCCAGAACATCATTTCTTGAACGGCCAAGCACTGCGTGCTCGTGCAAGTTAAATTATATTTTTATTCATTTTAATTGCTTCATCGAGTGAGTCACTTTGGTATTGCCAACGATGCAAACAAATTTGTCTCGCATTTATTGCTTAAAAATAAATATCGCCTTTCCTATTTATTTTATTTCATATAATCACCTGCTCAAAATAATATTTTTCTAGGTTTTATTTGCTTTAGTCATTGATTTATTTTTTTTCTGATCAGAGCTTAAGTAAATGCAATGATAACACACTATTAAAAGCTGATTTTTTAAGATGTTCTTAAAGATAATTTTTTTTGGTGGAGGATTAAAATGTTTTTTGTTGACGCCAAAAATTTCAGCACAAAACATGTTCTTATATGATAAAAATTTCCTATTTATTTCATGTTGTATAATCGCGTGCCCATAATGACATTTTTCTAGGTTTTATTTGCTGTAGTCATTAACTTTTTTTTAATGAGAGCAAATTGTAAAAGCAATCCTTGTAAATGCAATGGAAATGCGATATTAAAAGCTTATTTTTTTGAGATGCTCGTCAAAATTATAAAACTTCAATTTTTCGCCTACGTTTTCTGATGACTCCAAAAAACCTTATCCCAAAAACCACATCATGTTCTGACATGATAACAAATAGAATGCAAGTGTTTCTATTTAACTCGAAATTCAGAGAAGTTCAAATTCCTTGTTTCTGCGAGAATATTCAAAAATAAGTCAGCACTTTCATTCCACCTTCCCCTCAAGAGGCATCTGTCTGTCTGTCCCGATTAACGGTCCACACCCGAATCACAAATAACCGAGCAGACAGTTCCTTTGTCACACGAGTGCCGGCAGAGTCGATGAAATAATTGCATTTTACCATCAGTCCTATTCTACTTTATTGCAATGTGATGTTATTTTATTAATGCAGTCCATAATTATATTTCACGATGGTTCTCCGGCCCGTAATTATTCATGTGCAGCGATGCAATTTAATTAGGGAAGGTCTGGAACATCTCATTTAATCACTCACTACAGAACGCAAGACGAACTCATCCCCACATCAAATGTTGATTTATGAAATATTATCAAACGGTGGGAATTCGACTGCCTCTTATTTACTCAGCAAAACAGAAAGTGCCATTAAGTTAATTTTACTGGTCTGAATAAGCTCGTTTAGTTTTTCGAATAATAGCTCCTTTAATGATTTGGAAATGTATTTCGTGTTAATTTCTGTTGAAAGTTGTAATTAACTGTTTAAAGAATATGTATGCTTATTTAATAATTAGAATTTTAGGAATGTTAAACTAATTTAAAAATTAATGGATTACCTGGCAAGTATTATACTTTTGGCAGTATTGTAAACATAACTAAAAAAAGTTTACAAGATCTTTAAAAAAATATGTATAATTTTAATTTTTGTGTATCTTTCCGTAGAAATTATTAAATTATTGAATTATATTCGTTTCGAGAATTAACATCTCTAATTACGCAGTTGTTATTGTTACTTAGTGCACTTGCCATAAACAAGCCCCCAGCCTACACAGCAGCATATTTAAGCCGTAAGGAGCATCTCTTTTTTTATTTTGAAGTATCGCCAACTAGGGCCAAGAATAAGATTTAGCTACACACTCACCACATTTGCTTGCACAGCCCCTTTTTACAGGGGGGCACAGTCACACATGTCTCAGATAGGACACAGAAGAACAACCATGCCCACACCGGAACTCCTAGAACACGAGGAAGATGCTCTACCTCTGAGCCAGGAAGCAGGCATGCAAGTGGTAGTTTTACTCATGTGTCATATAAACCCTAAGAGTTATAGCTTCATTAATGAGAATGATAAAGAGGTTGGGTGATTAAGATGCACTAAATTTTACTATCAATTGAAAAGAAGAGTTTGTTCCTTTTACCCCCAATCTCCGTTCAATTATATTAACGTCCCATTTTAAGGCATCACTTGAAGTATGTTGGAATGGACCAATATACTTCAAGTGTTGGTGTAAACATTGATCAGATGATGAGGGTGACACTTGAGCTAAACCAAGCTTTCGAATCACTTTAGTGGAAGGACGTTTGATACCAACGAATTTATCATGCATATGACCTACTAACATGATGATCCTTCCGTGGAATCAAGGATTGACCCTGAAGCTTTCCTGTTCCGAAACCAGAACCTTAATGCCAGGTTACCACCGATCCTACTGAAAGTTATTCATTTAACTGTTTTGCCCGTATTCGGTACGTGCATCGATGCATCGAATTTCGATCGTTGTAGCCCAAAAAATAAACCATTCATAACAACTATAATTCAATAGTAAACTGACTTCGAATACGTAGATAAGTCAAGTATTCAATGGATTTCCCTTTGAATCAAAATAAGAAAATATTCCCAAAATAGAAGGTGTCATCTTATTAGATAGAAAGGAAAATAAATCAATTAAGTGGTTAAGACACTGCAGCTTCGTTTATGATTGGAGATCTTAATGAATCATTCACCGAGAAATATGGCTATACACATAAACAGAATGAGAACAATTATAACTAAAGCCGAAAACACACTCTAGAATGAATCTAATTTCTAAGCAAAGAAATTATATTTGTGTGATCAGAAATTCTAAATATTTCTTTTCTTTGAAGTTCTAACCAAAAAAATGCATGATGTATTTTTTTTAACTAAACAATACTATTGCCTTTACATCAAGTACATTAGATAAATACTACTCGCAATTTATTTTTCTGTCATTAAGAAAAATAGATGCTGATAAAATAAAACTTATTGTATTGAATTTATTTAAAAGTTAAATTTAATTTGCTTGACAAATTTTATAGCCTCTTCCCCAAAATTTCTCAAATTCTTGAAGAACTATTAATATAAAATCTTAACTCTAATAAGACTTTCCGAAGCATGACTTTGAAAGCTATTATCTTATTTTGCCATTTTTGAACACACATTTTTTCTAACTATTTCTTTAAAATAAAATTATTTAAATATCACTGAAATTTAAAACGCATATTTGGAATAAGAAAATAGTTTACAGATAGTTACAGATACGCACAATTTTTCTTGAAAAGTATTAAAATTTCATTTGAGCTGATAAAGCATTATAGAATATTTTTGATATATCCACCATTAATATTTTGATTGGCATCAAGATTGTAATCAAACTAGAACTAAATTTTCGAAGTATCTATGGCACTTCTACATAAATTGGTATATTATGGCTAATATTAATATTTGATAATACTTTCTACCAAAACATGGTATAATTAGTTGATCAATTAAGAATTACAGACAAATAAATTCATGTAACCATGCCAGTTATACATGATAGGAAAATATCTCAATTGAGAGTTAGATAAGTTTACGATATGAAAAATGATTATACGATTGGTGGTAGTTTTGATATACTTGAAAACAACATATTCTGCTCTCAGAATTAAAAATGTAAGAATTTAATTAGTAGAAATGAATTTTTTTTTACTGACAGTGATTATATCGCCACTTACCGAACTGCAAGCAATCCAGTATTTGCACATACGCCATGGGTTCCTATATTGAAAATATCACAGTAAAAATGCAAATTTCCGAAGAGTTCAGCGGAATCTTCTTCCAAGGACTTTAGAAAAGGATCAGAAGGACTTATATAAAAGAAGAATTTATCTAAAACTATATTATGAAGACAATTGCTGCTTACGTACGTATATTATGAAGACAATTGCTACTTACAAAATTGGATTCATAATTGCCTGCAATTGGTGGAGGCATTCCTACAGCATGGTCCAATTCCTATAGGTGGGTTCACATGAGGACAGCTATTGCGCGCAATAGAAGATCACGCCTACTTCCGGAAAATTTACGTGACCACAATGGAAAGCGGTTATTCTGACGAGACAACCATTTGCTATTGTCCCAACGACGTTAATTCAACTCCTCATACGAGAAGATACAGAGACAATTACACAAGGACAACGATTGCGTTCAGTAGTTGGCCTCGTGTGAACCCACCTTATCTGCCTGGCTTTCCGATTACGATGGTAAGTTAGTCGGAGCAACCATCCTTAAAGCAAAGGACTACCTCCTTCATGGAGGTGGGTGTTCGTTAGCTTAGCTTTTGGTAAAATGACATGAATTAGGTGAAGTCTTGAGAAATATTTGTAAAGTTTTGCATGAAGCTATGCTTACGGTGATCGATTAATTATATGCAAACGAATGGGGCTATTCTATTGAATGTCGCAGGTGGTGTGAGGAGGAGGAGGGGCTGCCGAAAGCAAACGAGTAGTTACGATTTTTATTCTGCGGAAGTTAAACTTTCTGTTTATTTTTATGGTGGCAGATGGCACCAGTATCATTAGATACTGGATTTAATTTAAACTGCTATGTGAATAAGTAATAGAACAGAACGCCATCTCATACCCCCGTATCTGTGACCATTCTGGTCACTTCAGGGTTTGGTGGGCATGTTGTGGGAATTTCATTTAGGAATCAAAATATTTACAGTAAGAAAAAACAGAAACAAAACTATTTACAGAATTTAAAAGGAAATAAGTTGAAACAATTGTAGGATTTATGGCACAAATGTTCCGCATCTTCCTCGTGTTCTGGGAGTTTCGAGTTCGAGTTCCGGTTTGGGCATGGTTGTTTTTCTGTGTGCTATCTGTGAGATGTGTAAATGTCCCCCCCCGTAAATAGGAGCTGTGCAAGCAAATGTGGTGAGTGTGTAGCTAATTCGTACTCTTGGCCTTAGTTGGCGCTACTTCAAAAACAAGAGATGCTCCTTTCGGCTTAAATCTTCTGCTGTATCAGCGGGAGATTTGTCTATACGCAACTGCAATAAGTAACAACAACAACAATTGTAGGCTGAAATATAAAATGTCTAAAAATATAGATATATTCTATATTCTCTTATTTTCATGACGTAAAAGATGAGGATGTAGTTATAAAAATTAAATGGTAACAAGTTCTGGGCATATATTATATTCCGGATACAGCAAGTTCCCGGGATCCACAAAAATTTTCATTTCCATGCCAATCTGCATAAATTAGAATATGATAAAAAGTGTTTGATGTTTAAAAACTGCTGGAGGGTGTTTTCGTGAGTAACGCCATACGTTCCTGAAGAAGAAGGATTAATGTTATCGACAATGAGATTGCATTAGATTTCGGAAAAACTTTCCTATTTAAAAGCAAAAGAAACTATATTTCCAGAAAATTCATAAATGACCCCACTCCAACCTTAAAAAGCAAGCATCTAATAAATCCGATCTTAACATACTTCTGAAACAAAGTACACATCTATAATGCACTTTTGCGAATAAAGTGACTCGGTAAGCCTCTCTGCTCCAGAAAAATCGGTAGAAAATGAAATCTTCATTCCCTTAGCATGAAGAAAAGCCCATCTCCCCCATAACAACTCGCATCGGCAACAATTTTATCTCTCTCCCCCTCACCGTAACCATCCATCACTTGAAGAGAAGCGGCTCTATATCCGAAGATTGCTCGAAAGTGTATGAAAGGCATTATATTCACTTCGCTCTCAAGTTTTACTTTTACTCCTGAATCGGGGGAAACATCCGGTCAAACTTGTTCGGTCCGGCTAAATAGCGTCCGGTGATAAATGATAGGACTCCAGGGCAATCTGGAGCTGCTTTAAAAAGTATTAATATTTAATGCCTGGAGCTTTTTGATTACACCAGGGAGAGCTCAGATTTTAACTCTTTTTTTATCACTCTTTCCAGCTAAATAACAAAAAAGGCATCTGAATAATACAAGAAAATGCATCTGAATATTACAAAAAATGTATCTGAATAATGCAAAAGAATATTTTATTTAGGATGAATTTGGAATAAAAAAATCACTGCATATAATTAAAACTCTTAAAGTTACAAAGTATAAAAATCAATATTAGAATTACAGTGTGTCCATAAGTTATCCATTCGGCTGATGAAATCGGGATTGGCAGTGTTTCTGCTGATAAAAAGGCAGTTGTAAAAAAATTGTCATTTAAAAAAATATTTAGATCAATATATACAGTAGTTGAAGATTTTTTTTAGTGTATGCCTATGCCGAAACATTTTTTAGAACTATTTAATTCAAATAAAAGTTTGCCTATTTAGAACGCTATTGGACATTTTTTTAAACGATTCGATAAAGATCTCCATAGTTTTTAAGTAGTAGCGATTAGTGATTTGTCTAGGAGTTTCATCTAGTAGAAAATAGCTTAAAAATAAGCTTCAATAATTTAAATGATATGGAAGAATATTTTAGATGATTCAAGACAAAGCACATGTAGATAGAAAAATTATTTTCAGTTCTTGTTGATAAAATTGAATCTTGATCTATTAGATTTTCTGTTATATTTGGGGGGAATTTTTTAATGAAATTATTTTATGGTATATACTTTTACAATGTGCTTAAGAAAAGAAATATAAAGCTAGTGACTCCTATCATAAAAATGGTTTCACAGAATCTTATTTAAAGCATGTAGTATGTATAACATTTTATCTATTGGTGTTCAGAAAAATGAATTTCAGTTTTTGTTGATATCATTGAATCTTCATCTATTTGCTTTCCAGTTCCTTTTTTTGGCGGGGAGGATTTAATGAAATTGTTTTCTGGTATATACGTTTACAATGTGCTTACGAAAAAAATATAAAGCAAGTGACTCCTATCATAAAAATGGTTTAATGGAATCTTATTTAAAGCATGTAGTATGTATAACATTTTATTTATTAATGTAGGTTTATTTAAGAAGAACTTTCACTTTTCTGGTGGATCTTTAATGATTTAATGTCTAATATCATTAAAAAATTCAGAAAAACATAATTATTTTTTTCACAATCAAATATTTAAATATTTATTGGATTTATTAATTCTTAGTCTAATAATTTTTAGTCCTCTAATCATCTCAATATATACTCATCTTTGAGTTGTGGTATATTCACAGGCGTAAAAGAAACATACATAATAATAAGTAGAAAAATTCAGTTTCATATTAATCAATTTAATAAAAGCACCTTACAAATACTGGAAAAGAATTTTCTCAGAATAACTATTGAATTAGAAGTATCAGTTAGAACGTAACAAAATATTAAATTTTTTGAGAAACAATTTAACATGGAATTTTAAATAGAATTTTCTATCCATAGGAAATTTGCCTAAAATATGCTTGAAAGAAAAGAACATACATATTCTTTTCTAAAATATTATTAATGACATTTTTCAAAACAAAATTTATCCTGTTACGCAAATATGAAATTACAGGCGTCAAAATAAATATTTTCATAGTTTTTTTCAAAATGAAAATAATATTAAAGGTTCTGTAAAATCCTACCTTAGAGAAAAATAACAACAAGAAAAAGAAAATGTGCCACTGCATGAAAGTGGAAAAGTTCAATTTCCATACTGACATCACGATATGCGGTTTTCACACGCTAATTACGATCGTTAAGCTCGCTGGTTTCAGGTGATTTGTTCTGAGTTAAAATGTTTGCTCGAGAGAAAAAAAAACATTTATGTGCTTGTATTTCAATTAAGACACTAATTATTTCCTTAAATTTTTGTTTCTTTCACTCAAGACATCCAACTGAATTCATTAAAAAGATTTAAGTACAACCATTTTAAAATATTTCAGCTGGAACAAATAGTGAAAAATTACTTACAAAACATGCCATTTGCTTTTAGGAATGCAATTTTTTCCTTCATACAAACGTCTTTGGAAATGAAAGAAACAAGAAAGATTGTATTTTATGCTTTACTTTTTCCCCTTGCGTTTCTTCTTTCGATAAAACTGAAACATGTTTGGTTGTTCTAGAATTTTTGTTGTTGATTCAAATAATTCTATTTTTTTTATTTCTTATTCGTTAAAGAATGCAGTGATTCATGGATGTAGTTTTGGCACGTGCTTAAAGAATACATCATCAAGATTGGTATGTATTCGGCTAAGCTAGAAGTAAGACTTTTTAAAGAAACTTTTTTGTAAGTTTTAATGATTTTTAAAGAAATATTTATAAAATGTATTTAACTTTAAAGCAGGTATGTGACTACATTAGTGGTGAATTTATTTTTTTAAAAAAAGCTCCAAAATAGCTATTTTTTAATAACTATTATCGTGTCAGAAAATGATGTTGGCGTTGAGGAGAGGTTTTTGGCGTCCAACAAAAATCCGTAGGCGAAAAAAAAATTTATATGCCTGAAGTCAAAAAATCAGCTTTTGATAACACTTTTCCATAGCATTTACAAAATCTCTGATTTTTTTTTAAAAGTTAGTGACCATAGCAAATGAAACCCAGAAAAATGTAATTTTGAGCACGTGATTATATGAAATCAAATAAATAGGAAATATGATATTTTTTAAACAATAAATGCCAGACAAAGTGTTTTTGATTGGTTTCAATACTGTAGTTACTAATTAAATGAAACAATTAAAATGAATAAAAATATAATTTAATTTGCACGAGCACATGGTGCTTGGCCTTTCAAGAAATTATGTTCTGACATGATACATTAAATTATGAAATTATGTTCTGACATGATAGATACATTCTTTGACCAATAGAGAAGGATATCATAATTCATTTAAATCAATTTATTTCATTAAAAGTAGGAATATTTAAGACACAATTTCATGTTAAATTATTAAAATAAAAATAATATTAAAACATTAATTTTAGTTACCTTAAAATATCTCTGGTACTTACGTATTATACCGTTTTCGCCAGCGATTGCCAACGGTGTAGTAACTCATTGGCGACGAATTTAGATTTGGCGATAAATATCAACAGATAACATCATTGCCGGATTGCCATAATTGGGGTTTAGCAACTCATTGGCGAGGATTTCAAATTTGGTGATAAAGTTGGACGGTATTATACGTAAGTACCATTACTCCAAAATACATAAATATGAATTTTAAAGTGTTTCATATTTAATATTAATGGAAATATAATTTTGAATAGCTATTCTTTCCATAAAAACAAATAGCTCAAGTTGTTTTGACAAAAAAATTTAAAACTTATTTTAACTGTATAATTATAAAACATTTAATTTTTAAAAATGTATAAAAGCAAAAAAATTTTATCATCATCATCATAAAAAAAAAGACAAAAAATATTGGTACCCTGCACAATTAATAAATTTCGACTTAGTTATTTCAAGGAAACCACGTTTCTTTTGAAAAACTGTTAAAAAAATCTACATCAATAGCTGTTTTATGTTTTTCAGATTGATTACATAATCATTTTCACTAACCCCTTCGTATAGAATGATGTGTCTGACACGTGCACCGAATTACTGAATTTTTAGTTTCAAGTCTGCAACTAAGCCACAGAATTAAGTATTTAAAGGCTCAAAAATCAATTCGAAACGCTTTAACATCTCAAATGTTCCATATATTATTTAAAAAAATCAAAATAACACCAAATGACCAAAATAAAATGTATCCTCTAATTAGAAAGTTAAATAAATTCATATGTCAAGGAGTTAATTAAATAAAAATAATGTAATTATTTTAATTTAATAATTTGAATTTCTAATTATTAATTAATGTCATTTATGTTAACTTTATAATCAAGTACTTCAAATTTAAATGTTAATTACATTTTATTCATTTACAAGATATGCAATTATAATTTTGAGAAATGTTTGATTATTAATATTTTAATAAAAAATTGATAAATAAGAAAATTTTTAAATAATTATTTTAATTATTTTTAATTTTAAATTTATTATTGTTTTAATTTTTTAAAAGCTTAATTATACATTTGATACAAGCCTGAACTCATAATCCTTACATGGCAAACTGCTACTCTACCATCCATTTTGCATTGACACTCAGCTACAAGGAGCAATTACTGATATATATGAATATATACCACGACATATGTTTGAAGAACATTTTCTGGGAAATGGCTGGCTATTGCGTTTGGTACTTCTCCGTTAGAAGGGAGAGAAAAATCTCCAAAGGAATTAGGCGGAATTCTACATTATTTAGAGATTTTTCGCTTTAAAATCGCCTTAAGAAAGTTAACAATATTTCGTTTGAGCCTGAATAGTGGAAAAGGGCCTTGCATTTTTAATGCTTAAAAATGTAAACATTTTACATATATATGTCTTATCTCCTCCCAATTTAAATATCACTTCGTGTGTCCTTATCTTTTCAAAAGAGAAAGTGTATTAGTATTTATTTATTTCAGTAATTAATTCGAATGGTTAAAAATAATTTCTGTATGCCTTTTTTTTATTTTATTTTCGTTCAACTGTTCAAAATTCTCAAAATTGCTTTCAAGAAGAGATTTATTTACTACTATTTTCCCAAAAATCTGTTGAAAAGGAAAACGTATATAAAAAGTTTATTTCTGGAAAAAAAATTATTTTTCTATTTACCTTTTTTTTAAATTAAAGGCTGAAGGTTTTGTCTCTCTTGTTTTTTCCCAAGAATGAAACAAAATACACTTGATTCTGAATTTTTATTATTGAGTAGTGATGTTTCTTTCTTTCAGTCAACAACCAGAATTTTACATATTTCTAATAAACGGAATAAAAAAAACTCAGCTTACTCTTCAAAAACAATTGTTCTTCATAAGGTTTTGTAATTCCCAAATAAACTAGAAAAAAAAAACGACATTTGATTTTAAGACTTCATCAAATAAAAACTAATTGAATCTATCGTCAGATGGGACGCTATTTTCATAAATGATGTTTTTAAGATAAATTAATGTTCATTTTTTGAAAAACTTGAAAAACTTTTTAATGTGAATCTATCAGATATTCTTTAATTCATGGATTTGAAGAGGCAAATACCAATGACATGATGGAAACTAATAATAATATTGAAATTCGACTGGCAAACCTCACTAATTTTCAAAGATTTTCAAATAAAGATTTAATGACTTAATTAATTAGGTACTTACGTTTTAGATCGCCTTCGCCAACTATCGTCAATGGTTTAGTAACTCGTTGGCGACGGATTTAAATTTGGCGATAAATATCAATAGATTACACAATTGCCGGATTTCCCTAATGGTGGTTTAGCTACTCATTAGCTACAACTTCGAATTTGGCGATAAAGTTAAACGGTTTAATGCGTAAGTACCATTAATTAATATTTTGTTTTTCATATTCGCCTACTCACTTCTAATTATTTCACATCGCATTTCTTTATTTCTTTCTTCTATGACATGGTGCTTTGGAATCCTAATCGTAAGTAATGATCTTGACCTTTAGCGAAAATTTATCCTCTAGGCGCTATTCCACTTAACACTAATAGAGTAAATTTTGCACTTTTAATTTCTTGTTGTGAGACAAAACTGTTCATATTCACTGTTGTTGTTTCTTATGGGACTTGTCACTGACAAGTCCAATTCGCTTGAATAGTCCATTTTTAAAGGGGGGGGACACATTCACTCACCTTATAGATAGGACACAGAAGAACCACCTTGCCTGAACCGGGACTTCAACCTGGGAAGCCCAGAGCACGGGGAAGACGTGCTACCTCTATGCCAGGACGCCGGCGTTCATGTTTTATATAATTTCAAATATGACTTTAATTGTACAATAAGTAGAACTTCTATTGTACAATATTAGATTTCTATTGTACAACAAGTAGAACATTTAAAAAAAATCAGCTGTACTTGTATAACATTATTTAATATTAAAATTGTCGTAAAATTATTGCGTTACCCAAAATAATAAAAATCTGGTTTCATTCACCGTATCCTTTATCTGATCGCAATTTAAATCAAAGAATTTTTCTCAATTGCCTTCATGTTGTTATATAAAGTATCCGTGTTCTGAGAGTGACAGATATGTTTTCTAATATAGTATAATTTTCTTAATTTTTAAATGGTTAATTTAAGTTTTATGTTTCTTTATAACTGGAATACAAAGTTGATTTTATTTACAATCTAAATGCCATAGAAATAACTGGATATTTCTAGCTTTATTTCATAATTAGTTGTAATTAAAATTGTTTATTTTTCTTTTATAATTTTTTTCACCTGTTGTAAGATTGTATAAATAATTTAACTGATATTATTGCATGCTTTATTTCCATAAATAAATAATGAATAATTTTGTTACAAAAAGAATGAAAATCCATAAAAAAATAATGAATAATTTTGTTACAAAAAGAATGAAAATCCATAAAAAAATAATGAATAATTTTGTTACAAAATGAATGAAAATTCATAAATAAATAATGAATAATTATGTTACAAAAGTATATATTCATAAGAATATATACGGCGTAGGTGAGTGGTGGAACCTACTGACCTCCCTCCCATCGGGGAGCAGTCCCTATAAATTTCTTTAAAGTTATTGTTGACGTTACTTATGGCACTTGCCTTAAACAAGCCCCGCTGATTCATCAGCAGATTTTAAGTCGAAAATATGCTTATCTTGTTTCAAGTAGCGCCAACTAGGGCCAAGAGTACGACTTTAGCTACACACTCATCACAGTTGCTTGCACAGCCCCTTTTTACAGGGGGGCCCAGTCAAACACCTCACGGATAGCACATAAAAGAACAACCCTGCCCAAATCGGGACTCAAACCCAGAACTCCCAACACACGAGAAAGACGTGTTACCTCTGTGTCAGAAAGCCGCTAAAGTTATTCATTCTTCTCTTAGACCCTTAGCATGCAAATTAATAACATAATTTTTAAATATTCAGAAAAATTATGTTCTGTGCTTTAAAGAATTAATCTAAACTTCTGTACTTTAAAGAATTAATTTTAAAGTTTTAAAATATTATTTGATCAATTTCTGTCCTTTTTTATTGAAGCATGTTTGAAAATCATTTGCAATAAATAATAAAATATTTTCAAAGAAAGACGACAGTTGCGTTTGGGAATAAGACAGTTAAACTCGTCTGTTTTGAATATTAAGACGTCTTCGTAAAAAACAGACGCGTCTATTGTGTTTGTGTTTTATTTCCTCTTTTCCTACAACCCTTTTCTTAAAATGAATGGACAGAATCAAATTTGATTGTTCTGGAATTTTTGTTGCTGTTACGCACAGAACTCCGTCCCTTTTCTCCATTTGATCAATGAGGAGAGTTTGGTGGATGTTTAAGAAATATATCACCGAAGCCCCCCAAATGAAGCAACAAAAACCCTTCCTTAAAAGAAATGTTTCCCCCGAAGTTTTTTCTGCACATAAAGAGACAGAAAAATCCATAAAATGTATCCGATCTTGAAGTTCAGATGAAGAAAAACAGAATGAAGCACAGGAGTTCCCTCTCATCGTGTTTTCGGACGTTCCTGTATCCAAAATCGATATCTTAGAGATGTATCGATTCCCAATATCAATTATTCTTAGTTAAAATAAACAACGGGGAATTTTCATCTTAGTTTTCCGTACCTCTTCTGCCACCATCTTCACTGTGGATGGTTCCATGTCTTTTGGAGGCGATTAGGTCGATTAAGTATTTACAGCATGGTTGGAGTTCGATTATTTTTTTCACATTTTGCTGTGCATTCTTTTAATGGAAATGCATTGGAGAAAGAATCTCAACTCCCACAAGTTTGAAAAAAAAGACGTTTTTCTTACTTTTTAATGAATAAATCCTTTTACTTATGTTCATAAATAAGTACTTCAATTTTTAAATAAATTTTTTTGTAATAATGTTTTACATTATACAAAGTGCATCCAACGCAGAATATGTTTTATATGACTTGATTATGCTGCAACTAATTTTATAATGGAATACCTATTATTAATAATTTAAATGAGAAACGCAATTTTAAATTGTAGAAAATCTAATTAAGCCCATTAAAAATGAAATCGAAAATAACTGGTACTTAAAATGATTCACGCTATTAAATAAGTTAATTATATATGATGTTACTGTTTCCTAATCAGCGTTTTGTTATTTTTAACGTAATTTGATGTGAATATGTATTTTATTTAACTCTAAAGTTACCACGAGCGGGTCAAATGACCCGTTTCCAATGGCAATTCCAATAGATAGATGAATCGCCGGTAGGTTTAGTGTTAAATTATATGCATAGTTATATACAATTTTCTAAATTTTGACTTTTCTTCTGAGAAAATAATTTAATATTTCGTAATATTCACTATTTAATTCAATATATATAATTTAATATTTCGAGAAATAATAATTTAATATTTAATATTTCAGGAATTTAATATAATATTAATTATATAAATAATTTATATAATATAATTTAATATTTCGAAAAAAATCATTAATATGGATTTTTTGGGGGTGAGTATTAAAACAACAAAATAAATATTGACAATTTTTTTAAATCATCGTTTTCAATTTGTGATTTAAGTGTAGATAGAACTAACTTTGAAATAACTCAATATTTAGAAAAAGCGTTTCTTTCGCAATATTTATATATTGAAAAACCAATTTGTATATAGGTATAATTACCACAAGTAAGGGAAAAATTAACAGATATGAATCTTTTGTGAAGCTACTTTTATCCAAGGAGAGAAAAAAATGCAGATGGTAAAATATAAGGGAATGAGCTCCCCTTGTTTCAAAGCAAAATAAAGAATGTTTAACGGGTTTGACTTTGGTCCTTATTTACCATACAAAAATAAAAGGAGAATAACAAGATGAACGAAATGAAAAGTGCAACTCGCAGTCCCATTACGTACTCGAGTAGGATGTAAAATAACTACTGGGGAACTGGGGAGGAGAACCACTCCATCAACCAGAAAGCCCCCTGGGCCAGCCCATTCCTCCGGGCAGATTTATTGGTATCTATAAAAATTGTACAATCTTCGTCCATAACACGGCAGTAAGTATTTACTTAATAAAAGTGAGCATTATAAAATATAAGATTATTATGTACATTGCTCAACCCATATAAACATGGAGAAGAAAGCAAAAGGTATAAATAAAAAAAACACAACAAATGACTGTACACAACAACAAAATGGCTAGAGAAACGGTTAGAGCTCATAACATAAATCAAAGCAGAAATATATACTTGTGAATATAAATACTAAGAAATAAATAAAAAATATAAAAGCTAAAATTGGTTTGCCATGTAGGAGGAAGCAAGCTCACCGCTTAAGCGACTAACAGCGATTTGTTTTAAGATTTGGTCATATTTAAGTTAGCATTAGTTGTTTTATTAAAGTATAGAATAAAATAGAATGGTTTAATATTAATTGGTTTGCCCTTCAGTTACCGGGACTGAGAAAGATAATTGAAGAGAAGTCAAAGTAAGTTTTGGTGTTAAAGAAGTACGGAATGCAAAGGGATCCTGAAAATTTCTTAATTGCCGTCTAAAAATAAAAGCAGCAAAGCAAGAAATACAAAGTGAATGGAATATGACTGAGCCTGAAAATCCCTTCCTTGGAGTCCAAAACTAAAATAGGTAAATCAAGAAATCCAGGGTGAAAGGCATATAGCCAGATCTGAAATTTTATTGAGTGCCCCCTAAAATTAAAATGGTCAAAGTATGAAAATCAAGGTGAATGGAAAGTAAACGGGCCTGAAAATACCTTGCTTGCTTTCCAGGAACAAAAGGAACAAATCAAGATGTCTAAAACGTAAACGGACTTGAAAATTTCTTGACTGCCATATAAAACTAAAAGGAACAAAGCAAGATATGCAAGGTCTATGGAATGTACCTTGACCTTAAAATTCTTTCCTTGCCGTTCTAAACTGAAAGGATGAAGGCAAGGAAAACAAGATGAATGGAACGTAAGAGGACCTGAAAATTTCTTCACCGTCGTCCAAAAATAAAACGAGGAAAGCGATAAGCATAATGTGAACGGAAAGCAAACAAAAGGTGCGTATACTTAAATGTATTTATTGGCAAGAAAATTTCTTGCTATTCGTCCAAAAATAAAAAAAGAGCAAAGCAAGAAATAATATGAACAGAATGTAATCGGAGCTGTAAATTTCTTGATTGTCGCCCAAAAATAAAAATTTCAAAGCCAGAAATACAAATGAAAAGGAATGCAACCGAACCTGAAAATTTCTTGCTTGCTGTCCAAAACTAAAAAGAGTATAGCAAGAAGTAAGATGAACATAATGTAAACGGACTTGAAAGTGTCTTGATTGCCATCCAAAAATAAAATGATCAAAGCATGAAATACAAAGTGAATGGAATGTAACCGGACTTGAAAATTTTTGCTTGCAGTCAAGGATAATAAAAGCAAAGCAAAGCAGAGGGAGGGAGGGAAAATGGGGATATGAGCTTATTGTCCAAGTAGAGAAGAATGAATGCGAAAAGGGGAAATTGGAGGTTAGAGAAAGAAGGATTGTTACACAACCACCGATTGTTGCCTCCTTGCTTGTTGTCCAAAAGGGAAAGGGAAAATGGGGGGAAAGGAAGGAAAGGGCGACAGTGTGGACCAGAATCTCTTGCTTGCTGAAGGGACAAAAAGAAAATAGAAAAACGGAAGGAAGGGCAAATGGAGAAATCCCGTGTGGCATCCGTTACCCCTCAAAATGGTAGAACTCAGTAGATGCCAAAAATCTTTATACAATCATTAAATAATTAAATTTTGAATTACTAAAAAGTAGTGATTACTTTCTATATAAATATATATATTTTTAACAGATTTTATTGCATTTACATTTACTTCGATGACAACAAAAATCTTTACAATGATATATATATATTTAAAAAATGATAACAATCTTAGAAAGCATCTAAACGCTTAAGTTTATTTATTGGCAAAAGAAAGAAACATTTTCATAAATTATTTGTTTCCTTGCCAGCAAAAGTAGTTGTTTAATTCAAAATTCATATTTAAAAACATCCGGAAAACTTGACAGAACCCCCTGTTTCAATTCCCACGTAAAATCATAATTTTAATTAAATGCAAATCTCCCTAATGGGGTTTTCTGAAACATTTTCTCTTTTAAACATCCGTTTCGAAAGAGGTGTCTCTTCTGACAGTCAAGTAGCACGAAGCAAACGTCCAACAAAATGGAAAACTGCAATCTTAAAACTTCTCGTTAATCCTGAATAATTTATTAATACAGTATTTTAATTACATCTTCCGAGAGAGGAGGCAGGGCTTTTGCAGAACTATCGTAAAAGTCAGTTGGCTGGTCTCCAAGGTATTAATCTCTCTTTTCTCCGTTTAGTATTAGTTATTTATCTGCACGTTATCTGCACACGTTTTTTTTTTCACGGATATTTTTTTCTTCTTCTTTTTCAGAAAGAATGAAAGCGAAGAGTTAAAATAAATACGTAACGCAGAGCCCTTTCCACGAAGTTCGGCTTCTTCCACGCTTTTAGAGTAAAGCAATAGAAATTAATTTTAAAAAGCTCTTAAGAACGAGAGGCAAATGGTCTGGAATGAAAGGTGTTGAGTCCAAAAGTGGGAGGGGTGGGAAAAAGGATTACCTTTTTACTTTTGTTCCCTTTTCAACATTTCTTTCCCGGCCGTTTTTCTTTCTGCAGTTTTGGAAAAGTGAATTTGAATTGCAAGCTTTTCACCGAAATTAAATATTCCGAAGACTTACGAGGGAAAAAAGGTAAAAACTTGATGCAAGGTTGTAATTTAATTTGGAGGAAAACTGAGTATTTTGCAGAGCTATTAAGGTGAGACGTTTTTGTTCCGCCACGAGTAGATAAATGTGCTAACTTTGATAGTTCGAAAACTTTTAAAATAATATGTCACTTGGAGGGGTTTCAAACTTGAAAGGACTTTGTATCTTTTTTGTGTTATAAATTTTTATAGAATTTTAATAGTAAAAATAAGAAGTAGAAGTTACAAGTGATAGACAATTTTCACAATTTTAAATCATAGTAGTAAGCTGAAGGAACTAATTAATCAAACAATATCACGAATAATGAGATTATATCTAAAGTAAAAGTTATGAATAGACATTTTAAGCTATATAT
>JAOUZG010040071.1:1433291-1450496 GCA_026289955.1 Argiope argentata | reverse complement strand
TATATGCATTTTTTAATATTTTAATTTTTTAATAATGTATTTAATATTATAAATACCGGTTCGGTTTCATAATAAACAAAATGTGCTATTCTTAAGAAATTTTTAATTTATAAGATTAAGGATTATAAAAGCATTTTATTTTTATTTTTGTTCTTACACACACACACAAACACGAATCATGTGTTTTACTATATAATTCTTCACCAAGGTCTCTTAATCTTGTATTTTTATTACTTTATAATTAATATACCTTAGCACACAGTTTCGCAATTTTACCGAATCGTATCAAAATGAATACCATTCTGAAAGTATACTTTCACTGACACCCAAATAAAAAATTAAGGAAATGAACCTGAAATATTTTTTGTCTATGTAAAAACCGTTTGATATCTTTTTCGATACGTAACATCAATAGGATTAATTATTGCTAAATATCTAAATTAAATATTTTATGTGTTTTAGTCCTAAGACTTCTCAAAACAAATACAGAGGGACATTAATCTACATCTCCGCCTCCATGCATCATAATTTGATGAATAAACATATAAATATATAAGAACTTAAAATGGCAACACACAAAAAGAAAAAAAAAACATCAGTTATAAAATGCAATAAGAATAAAAGCTTTTTTACAAAGTAAAATTCAAAACTTTCTTTTTGTTTATATCCAATTAGGTCTTGTCTATTTGTTTTATTTTGTTTCATGTTGTCTGGAATGAATTTTTTTTTGGAATTATTTCTATATTGAATATCTCAGCATATTATCTGAGTAAAATATAGATGTATTGTTATTTTTTGTATATCTGGAGCTTTAGCTTGTAAAGTTGATCTTTATAAACATCATTTTATTGTTAAAAGTTTTTTTAATTAAATAAACTTAAAAGTGTTCAACATTTTAATCAGAAATCAAGAAAAATAGTTTTTTTTTTCAATTTTTAAGACATATTGAATTCTAAAGTTTTACATCTTTCAGAAATAAATAAAAATATTTTTTGGAAAAATGTTTCTTTTTTTTTGTATTTGAAATATTTATTCATAATTTTACAAGACAAAAAAGGGACAATATGATCTTTCTTTCTCAACTCTACCAAAAAAAAGGAAAAAAAATAAAGTTTAAAAAAAAAACTTGAATGAATGAAAACTGATTGTCAAAGAGAAGAAGTAAAGGAATCTCAAAATTTATTTTTCTGTTTTTAAACTTCGGTTTTCGTTAGAAATGAAAGTTTTACTTTTGTCTGATTCTTTCTGTAAGAGATGATACCCTTTTTTTTATATTGTAAAGGTTTTAACTGGTTTCATCGAATTATAAATGGGTAAAGTTTTTTATTTATTTCCTATCTAGAAAAACATTAAACATTGTTTAATTTAATATGAATTTATAAGTTGATAGACATTTAATTTTCATTAGTGTAAAAAAGAGGTATTAAAACTCTGATGGAATTTATCTCGCTATATACTTAATATATATATATATATATATATTGATAGATTGATTGATTGATAGATAGATAGATATAAATTTATTTTGGAAATATACAGTGTTGAAATTAAATTTCAAGGAATAAGCATATTAAAATTATTTTTATAACTGTCCTTTAAAAGTCATGAAAAACATTTTACTTTCTTGCAAATGAAATAAAGTGGAAGTTCTGTCAGAAAATTCGAAGATTAGATTTTGTTAAATCTCTACTTTCGAGACATCTTGAATCTGAAATACAAATTTTTGACTTAATGGCGGTCTGTGAAAAATATAACCCTAAATTTCGTTAAACGAGAAGGTATTTGAAATATGGTATAGGAAATTATGACCCGATTTTTAGATTCCTGTTAAATTTTGAGTGAAATACAATCACAGGAAATCTGTCTGCCGAGGTATTCGAGTATAAGATCATCTAAAATATAGACCTAGTCTATGGGCTCATACTTTCGCTGGATGTAAACGCATAACAAAATATCATGAAAGTCTGACTTAAAACAATGAAATTTAGTGTCCTATCTTTTGACTATAGCTGTAGTTTTGGATCAATTTGTGGTGTTCGTCGCCCTTAAAAAGGAATCCGAAATACGCATTCTCGGCATAATTTCCCCAAAAATATTACATTAATATAGATATATATCGTAACTACCATTCACCAACGCTATGCAAAAAATTCAGGGCCTTACACACTGTTCACAATTTTATGTTAAGGAAAAATAATAAGACATTTATTGGAGAATAGACAAGAAAATTACGAAGAAACCATTCCTAACCATTTTTAAATATGTTGTATTTTCATTATACTATTGAATGTAAAAGAAAGTTTATAGATAATGATAATATATATTAAATACTTCTATTTTGACATAATTTTCTTTTAATTAAAAAAAAAATTACTTCATTCTAATTTTTAATTTTCCTTTCATGTATGTTTCTATAGGACTTCTATAGCTGAAACATTTTTGTCCACTGAAAATTCTAAAATTGGTTTTCGGTATCAATTTTTGAAGAGAAGGCATGCTTTTTTCCCCTTGAATCATCAAAACTAGAAAGAATGTGAAAGTTTTTCTATCAAAGGATTTCTATGTTGAATATCATAAGGCACAACAGATATATAAACATTTCATATAAGGAATTGTGATGTCATTTTCCTTAATCAATGTCTACCCTTCTCGAATTTATTTTTATTGTAGAAGACATAAATTGATATGCATTTCTTTACCTATATCCTTACTGAAATAAAAATTGTATATATGATTGCATAAAAGCAAAAATCTGAAAAATCCTTGAAGAGAAATAAATGTGCATCCTTTAAATAGAGGCATATATTTCTAGATTTTTGTTTGTTATTTTTATTTTCAGATAAGGACATTAAATATTCGCTAATAACGTTAACAAGAACAACTCTGTTTTTGGAACAAATCACGTTTGATGCCTAAATAAATTAGTTATAAATAATTAATGTATTAATAAATTCTACATTGACACCAATAATTTTATATAAATGAACGGACGATAGTCTTTTCGTATGTTGCAACTTTTTACAGCCATTTAAACATTTTAAAAACAGTTTTTGTTTTTTTAACTTGCTGAACAGATGCTTTTAAAAGATATTATTAAATGCTCATTTATTCTAACGTAAGTAAAAAGTGTATGTTTTTTTAAAAGCACATACATTAATTTCAGAATTACTTTTATATGTCAAATTTAAATACATTATAATATAGCTTGGCGAGGCTTCTTCAGAAATAAAAGTTAAAATGAGAGAACTTTGCAAAACTTTTTTTTTAAAAATTTTATGTTCCTTATTCTAAATATAAAAATGCTTCAAATGCCCAGATGCATTAGGATAATGCTTCTTAAAATAATGCTGATTCTAATTGGAATCTCGCTAATGGTAATAAAGAAATAATCAGTTAAAGGCATTAATAATGTGATATAATATTATGAAATAATATAAAATAATAATAATTATAATAATATGAAAATTTTCGAAAAATCATTGAGCAGCAAATCAAGTTTCTCTATTTCAAGAAAACAGAATTCTATACTTTATTTAACTGCAATCAAGATTATTATATCCTCAAATGCATCATTATATATGCAAAATGGCTGTTGAATTTGATGCTCTTTATTGGCAACTAGTCGTAAAAGAGAATCGAAATATGAAAAGAAAAATGTTCTGAAATTCCCTGAAAAAGGTTTTCCGGTTACTTGTAAATGGTTAAAATTAAACTACCTGGTGTAAAATGTTAATTAGTGACAGTCTAATTAGCCTTTGGAGCATAAAAAAAGGTTATGAAATTAGTTGTTTTTGGCTTATGCTCTTATTCTATTATCCATTCATTTACATCAACTTATAAAAGAGTCCTTCTTATCCTGAAAAAATTATGGTGTTCCATGATGTCAAACTACAAAATAATAAACTCATCTCTTGCCAAGAATACATTTTCAGTAAAAAAAATACAGACTTTTGGAGTAAGGTTCAAAGTATATGCCCAAGACTTTCAGTAAAATTCATCAGGTTTTAAGAAATATTTCCTTCTGTCATTGAGTTCTCAACAGTTTTACTCCCTAATTATGGATGTTGAGAGAATATACAATAATGTTTCCACAAATTTAGTGTTCAATTGTTGAATTATCGTCAACTTTTTGTTATATTTATAGGCATAGTTAAACGAAAGGAATACGAAGATTTGATGTGACACTGATTTGAAGAACTACTATTGGCAGCAAAAGTCTCTTTCACGATTTTCTACCTCCAACCTCCCCCCCCATATACCAATTCGGGTGGTAGAAGCCTCAAGAAAGGAAAAATAGAAAGAGGAATGGACATTCACAACAGAGTTCTACTTCTGGGATGTGTTCTGCTGCGTGCTGTTCAAAAAGCCCAACCGGCCAATGTGAATGCTAGATAGCGTGACCTAGTCACTAATAGGTAAAGTTATTCAATAACTGCAGTTTTGAATAATGCACAGAATGAATTTTTTAAGGTCAAAGGGATATTAATATTTTATTTACAAACTCATACAGTTTTATGCTGACAGAAAAGTCGAAGCATCATACTTTTATATTAATGATACAAGGAAAATATTTTACTTCGTAAATGGGACAAGATTTATTCAATGTGCCCAATATCGAGTATGCAATTGACTCTCCTTGAAATCCTTATGAATTTTAAGATTTACAAATTTCCCAATTCGAACAATTTCATGCGCATTTTTCATAATAAATAATTAATACACATTTATAAAGCATTAATAAATAAAAAAAATGTCATTTAGGCAGCTTTTTCCCCATTGTATATGCAGTATTTTTTTTCTTTTCAAATTTAAATAGCATTAAAACAAAACTGCGTAAAATTTCAAGAAACATTAATAACTAGACAATACATAGACAGTATTTCAAAGAGGAAATGTTTCATTCCAACAATGCATTGCATTCCTGGTAACTGCGTCTCTGTGCTGAAGTCAGAATTCTGAACCATGGCATTCCATTTTTGAAGCCGTGGAATTAGCGATGAAACTATCAAAATCCATCCCTCGAGCCAAAAATGAATTTGAACTCCTTAAATATTAAGTTATAAATTGAGAACATTTAAATGTGAAATTAAAAGTACTTGACTTAATATAAAATAATAATACATTACACTCCTCAGTGTCTAGCCTAATGTGGTTGAAGAATAGGCCTGATAACAAAAAGTTGTATTGACCGGTGTTCTGAGAAGTCTTTACAGAACAAATCCTAATGATGGCGTTTTTGAAGCAAAACTCAGTATATATTATGTATTTTCTTACATCTTATTGAGTATTAAGCTCTTCATTTATCTTAGTCACGTAGAATTTGAACGCGGTTGTAGCTCGGTGAATCATAGAATTCATTTCCGTTAAAAATGATTATGTACAGATAGTTTCTGTATATTAATGTACTTGTATTGCACTTCACTGTACGTTTCAAGAATTTATTTTATGAAAAGTAAGTTAAAGTATATAAGCGGTTTATATTTTAACTTAAAATAGGTAAAATTCACCGAAGTACACTTTAAAAACTTTAAGCATATCCAGAGATCAATTTACGAATACTGTACGTGCTGTAAAGCTCTAATCAAGGACAGAGGAAACTATCGATGTCTTGAAAAAACAATGATCAACAAGCAGAAAGCAGCTCTTTGCCTGTCGAAACTTGTATTTTGCCCACGACAAGAGAGGATAGTAGCAGTTGTCCACTTCCATTACCTTGACAATGTTACCAAAGCAACATCCTGTCTTTCTTATTTAATTAAGGTAAAAGAAAGCAAGACTAAATAATACAGAAACCGGATATTGTAGACTGTACAGTATGTACTCTAATTTTTATTTCATATTTAACTCTCTGAATAATTTTTTTATTCCCTTATGTACTGAGTTTCACCAAACAATGGGAAACAACAGATTGTTGGCTTTAAGAACATCGTCACGATTTCAAAATACACAAATCTCTAACAACCACCCCCCTTACACCAAAACATTTTTCCGTTCCTTTTCCCCATAGGGAAAAAAAACTGGTGAAAGGGACGCACCGGCGTCGGAATATCCGGTTCAAGGCAGATTTCACCGGATTCCCAAAAGAATCTTTTCTTGGTGTCTCTTTTTAAAAACGACAAGTAGGATTCCGGCGGGGGAAAAAAACTCATCACTCTATGAAAAGATTTTTTTAAAAAAATAAATAAAGTGAAAAAGTAAATCTTCCACCCCTGTGAAGGAAGGGTCGCAAAGAGCTTATAGACTGCGCTGCTAATCTTCCGTCGAATCGATATTATTTATTTTTCCTTTTTCCGAAAGGGTTCATAGTTGGGATTCGGCCATTACTGTCCCTACAGCAAGTGGTAATAAACTATTTAGAGTTTATTTTTTCCCCTCTCCTTCTCTTGGCTTGCACTCCAGGTTTATTGCCATGGCAAGATTTTTGATTCTGTAAAGTGCCCGTGAGCGTTTCTGCAGATCAATGCGCCGTGAAGGAGAAATGGTGCTTCCAGATTTGATTTCCCGTAATGCGTTTGCTTTTTGAAGAATGGGGACGTTTGATGAATTTTAACAATGCGCGTTCCTCATGAATTTTAACATTGCTAAAGAGTTACTTCGGGTTTTCTCTTTCTTTCCTTCCCTCTTTCTTTTTTTCTTTCCATCCGGGAGAGAGAAAAGATGAAAAGAAACGCATTGTTGATTCGGAATTGACGGAAATGAATATTGCTTCCTACAGCTTTCTAAAAACCCTCTCCTGTTTATTCTTTTGGCGGTATTCTTGCTCTTATATGAACTTCTAAATAAGCCTTTATAAATAAAGGCAATTGGATTTTAGCGTACATAAAACAAATCTTAATTTTAAGCAAATTAAGATTTTTTTATACAGCAGAAGACAAAATCTTTTTAAAAAATAAGCTTTGTTACAATATTTATCCATCAATAAAAACTTTTGGTACTCGCGTATTATACCGTCTTCACCAACAATTTAGGAACTTTTTGGCGACGGATTTAAATTTGACGATAAAAATCAACGGATTACATCATTGCCGGA
Organism: Argiope argentata; assembly: GCA_026289955.1. NCBI lineage: Eukaryota > Metazoa > Arthropoda > Arachnida > Araneae > Araneidae > Argiope > Argiope argentata. Next base: position 1,443,466 of record JAOUZG010040071.1, on the reverse strand, counting down.
TTGCCATGATTGGCGGTTTAGCAACTTATTGGCGTTGACTTCCAATTTGACGATAAGGTTGGACGATGTAATATGTAAGTACCATACTTTTAATCATTTCTCAAAAAGTAATTTCAAAGGTAACATATTTTGGGAAAACAAATCTACATTGAATCTTTTTTTTCACAATTTATTTGATGTATAGGCACTATTTATTGAAAACTTTTACACTAATTAAACTATTGATCGGAATTTTCAGAAAAAAGACAAAATAATTTTTTGATTAACAAATGAAATGCCGTAGGAAAAAAAATAAAGTAAATGAGAAGCTCCAGTTTTAAAATTGAGCAAATGAACATAAAATCATTTTAATTTCAAAAATTATACAGTTTTGTTTTACTTTATTTTAAAAATGAAAATGCCTTTATCTTTATCTAGGCAAACAACAAAATTATAAAGTATTGAATTATTCCGTTTATATATTAGAAATATATTATGTTGCAGTTCATTTTTTTATAATAAAAATGAAAAAAAAAAACATTCTTAATTTTGGATTGTATCAAGAATTACGATCTTCATTTTTTTCAATTAGCGGAGACGTTTTGAAAAAATTTATAACATTTTTCTACTTACAAGAAATAAATGCTTCAAAATTGTTATTAATTTTGTGATTATATATATCTATATATATATATATCAGCAAATTTTCTATATTAAACATTGTCAAATTTTTTAGTAAATTGCTTTAAAAATGGGCAAGCTTCTTTAAAATGTGCAAATAAGAAAAAAGTCTTGCTTCATACTTGAAAAAAAAACACAATATTGTGCAATGAAACGTTTTTTGAAAAACATATTAGCTACTTTTATATTCGTAAATGAATAAAAAATAATCATTTATAGTACATTTATCTCTCTAGAGATGTAAGATCTGAATCAAATTGTCAGATAACTGCTGGAATGCCTAATTTGTTAAACATCTCTAGTCAATAAAAATGAAAACCTCGTCATTTTCTGTTATACTAAAAACGAAGTGAACTGCTCGCTTCAAAAAGTAAAAACTTGCATTCCCTTTGGGGATTTACTATCAAACATTATTTACTATTGAAAAGATATCGTGCGCAAACTATTAAGCATTGAAATAAAAATAGTATATACTTGTCATCTTTCTAAGAGAAATATGCAATTATATAATGTTGTCGGCTATGCTTTAAAATGAGGAGCCGGGTTTCTTAAAATATATATTTATTAATCAGTTATATAAAAAAACATAACTCGTTTCTTCGAATAATAAAAACAAGAGCATAATACTACAGGAACCCGGTTGGTGCATGTCTCAGACGTTCACTCGCTCCCCGAAGTCAGCATCAACACCAACGCAAAAATGCGCACAGCTTTTATGTGTGAGACACCCCTCTAGTGTTGCCAACAAAAACATGTAAAGAATGCACCAACCGTATGCAAATTGAGATCATGGTCTGGGATTGAAAAATATGGGTTCAAAAATATCCAACATATAATACATTTATAAATTATAAAGCTTAGTACTTTTTCATTAAAAAAAGCTACCCATTTGGTATTCCTCCGAAACATGCTCACAATATTTCATACTCAAATTATAATACTTGCTTAATGGAGTACAAATTATTTCGATTGATGTAATACACTAAAATACAAATATTTGAAACCCATTAACCGAATTATGAATTGAGTACCTGATACTCCATTAAAAGTCAGGACCCGCTACCAATCTCACAGATGCACATTACATGAAAAAAAAAAGTGAGATTTTTACAATTTTAAAATATACTATGAATATCATTTATGCAAGCCTTTAACAGTCTCTGACAATATAATACTTATAAACTGATTATTGCTAATGATATTTATCACTTAAGCACTTTTACAATGCATATTTCTTTAGCAAAATCTACGGAATTTGGCAGTGTTTAATTCTGAACGTTAGTTTACTCAGATTTAATCTCTGCGATTGCTGAAAATCATAATGTCTTACACTTTTACATATTTTTATTTTATTCCTAGTCATAGATTTTACTATCTTTATATTTCATGTATTATTCAAATCTTGCATGTTTAAATGAACAGAACAGATTCATTTTAAAAGTTATAAAATGAACAAATGACATCGCCTACTTACAAATTAGCAACGCTTTATAAAATAATGAATGACGATTAATTTTTAAATGATAATTAATTATTTATGACTAGATTCTAGGACACAATACAACCTAAATACATATCCATTCTGATTTTTTAATAAAAAAATATTTTGATAACAAAAGTTATGCTTAGTTCTTCCAAAATTCGAAAAATATTGAAAAGTAATAACTCTTGAAAACAGAAATGAAAGATTAAAAAAAAAGAAATCCTTACCTTTAAAAGAAAGGACAAATTTATCATTAAGTAACTATCTGCCGTAGAATGGACCTGAGAAAAATCTTTAATCTGTAGAGCAAATCATCATGATGAAACTTTCAGAATAAGTTTTAGATTTGCAGCTGAATCAGCAGAAAGGATAAAAAATGAACTGAAAGAGAAATCTCCATCAAGAGAATAACTTCTGAATATAAGAGGATATTAAAATGAAAAATTAAGGGACGCTTCAGCACTTGGAGAAATCGTTACTTCTCAAGCACATGTCTTAAAAGTATCCATTTAGTTTTGTTTACTCTTTCTGACTTTCATTATCTTTTTAAGTATTTAATTTTATCTTTTCTAGCGAAAATGGTTACATTTAATTTATTTTTATATTTTTGCTTATTTTATATTGCAACTCTCGAATCTTTTTTATGCAGTTAATTTTAAGCTTTTATATAGAAATCTATCTTTTTCTTATATTATTTTATACTTTTAAAAATTGATAAAATTTTAACACAGCAGGAACACTTATTATTATTTTTATTCATAGTTGGAATTTAAATTTAATAATTAAGTAAAAACATCTATATATAATAGGGTGTCAAAAATATCACTTAAATACATAAATTTATTTCCCATAGAGCTTTTATGTCTGTTTCATACAGTCCATTAAGTATCATTGATAACAAGTAAACTTGACACAAATATGTTGATAATAGAGAATAAAAATGAATGATGATTAAAATGATATGGTGAAGATGATGAATGAATAAGAGATGAATAAAATGGGACAACCATTTGAAAAATGCAGCAGTACATGTTATCGGACATTCACGCATGTGTTTTCCTTTGCATTGAAATCTCAGGTTTTTTTTATCTGCTTTTAAAAGGAGACTAACATTGTGATTTTTATTGTGCTGAAAAAATATGTGTTTTGGTTAATCAATTAATTGACTCCCTTAAAAAAAGCTAGACATATTTTTTTCAAAACAAATAAACAAAACTAAGTCATAATTACTAAAGTCACACTATTGTAGTGTACAAAAGTTTTCGATTATTTTTTTTTCTAGATCTGAATATTTTAGTAAAAATATTAGCCTATAATTGTTACATGCGTATTAAATATACATCGAAATTTTTTAAGCAACTGAAAACAACGTTAACAAATAACTAATTAGATATTCAAATGTTTAAAATATTTCTAGATTTTAATTTTTTTTCTGTAATCAACCATCTTGCACACGAATAAAACAATATAGGCATTGACAATTTAAAATTATAAGGAGAAATTTATAATTTGTATTTTTTCCGGCCAAAATGTTATTTCAATAACATTTTTAAAGGAATATGCAAATTTAACATAAATGAGTTTTTAACACTAGTAAATATTATTTAGTTGGAATAAATTAGTTATATTCTCTAATATACTCAAGATTACACATGCATACCTAATATCATGGACGATACAGTCTTTGAGATAATACACTTTCTAATTATACGCTTTCTCTCAAGTTAATAAAAGTTCCACTTCTTTTCCATCAAATTTGAACAGAAACTAAACAGAATGTTTATTTTTAGCTGCTTTCAATAATGGGTGAAACTCACATACTTAAATGTTTAATACAACAATGAAATTGATTTAAAATGTATTTCAAAAATAAAATATGTTACTGGAAACAAAAACAAAATATTTAAAATAACCCAAAAATATTTCACATTTTAATTTTATCATTAAAAAAATAATTTTCTGTTTTATAGTAATGTGAAAATAATTTTATATATTTTTATTAAAGCTAATTAATTCATCTGGAAATTTCATGTATGACACTATATAATTTTATATTATATATAAAATTCTAATCTTTTCTACAAATTTGCGCGTTTCCTAATTATAAATTGTTCTTTTAAGAAATTTAGAAATTCTAGAACCAAAGAGTTCACCGTAATTAGTGCCAACGCACACTGGTTAATGAACACTTTTCAATTTCAAAACATAAATAAATTTATATTTCAAATAACATTTTTCGTATTTTTGGTCTTGTTAGTAAATTTTAGTAATATTTTGTTCTTTTTCTGGTTCATAAATTCTAGAGAATAACATTAATTATGAAGTAATACTTTCTTCACGAGCAGCGAAAGGGTTAAGATAATAAAACTTAAGCACATGTTTATAAAATCTTAAAATTTTATTAACACATAATAATTAATTATAAAAATTGATGTGCATACCTTTAAATCGAAAAAAATTCAATACCCTTTAAGAGCCATAAAAATAATATATGTGTTAAAGTGTTTTTAATTCCTATATATTGTTTAAGTTTACATATAGAAATCCATTACGAATATATGTTTTTGTAAAATAAGAACCTGCATGAAGAAATCTTTTAGAAAACACGTTATTAATATAATTAAAATATCAAAATTTAATTATAAAGGAATTAGGTTTAAAAACGTAATGCTGGTACCAGATTATTACATGAATAATATATATTCATTTTTCATTGATTTATATTTTTTATATTCTAATTTACGTGGATATCATTAGCTTTAACAATTGATTTTTCATTTCTGAAAAGTAATTTTGAATACAATCGTAAACAAATATCAAGTCATTTTTGATAGTTAATTTAGATGTTTTCTCCTTTATATTCAGAATTATTCGAAGAATTTGTCAGGATTGTAGTTAATTATATGCATATTTTGCTTCAATTAAATTATTTACAGGAAAATTTATTTTAATTTCTAATATTTCTTTTAAAATAAAAATAAACGATTACATAAAATACATCAATTCTTAGATTGTTTAGTTGATTTTTCCTTTATTTATCCGAAATTCAACTTGGTTGATATTAGTATTTGATATGTAATCATAACCTATTAATATACTTTAAGAACTTGTTAATTAAGTAATTAATTTAGTTACTCCAACTAATTAATTATTCGTATATTTGATAAAAAAATTAAGTTAGAAAGAAATATTTTACAAAAATTATTAGATTATTTAAATTAATATATCGAGAAGTCTCCCGAAAGAAGGAATAAATTATAATTTTTAAAGTTAAAATTCATAAAAAAATAACATTATTAAAAGCATTATTTGAAAAGAAAATTATTTGATGGAATTTTCTATTTTTAAAACTTTTGTTTATAATTCATTGTAACGGTAGTAATTGAATATTGGATTTAAACTGGAAAACCTACACCAGGTCTCATAATTAATGAATATATCAGCTAATTAGTTTTAGCTATGGTGAATAAACATACATCTTCATCACTAAAAAACTGAGAGATATTCCTGTACAAAGTGTTGAGATAAATGCGTGTTTACCATAGCTGCTTCAACATTTAAAAGTGATCACAGATTATTCAAATCCAATGCTTGAACTCCAGAAAGATTAAATATAAACCATAAAATTTTTGTTGTTCCATCCGGGATTTATAGTTATTAATCTTCTTCTTCCTTGTTGCCAACGCCACAAGTAGAAAATAAATGAGCTGAAGAATTTTAATTCCTGTTGGCAATGCCACAGGTAATCAGCCACCAGAGATAGCAATATTTTAACTGTACTTAGTGTTAAATTTCACCCTTCTACCATGGCTAGTCACTGACCTCTGCGATGAGGTCTGGATTTGATCTGTTTGATAGCTGCACCAATTGTCGGAGAGTTGCACCTGTTGCCAACGCCACATAGTAAAATAATTAATTTTTTTTATCATTCTAGCTGGAATGCAACAGATTTCAAAATTTTTAATAGATAGATGAAAAAGAGGTCAATGAATAATCACTTACAGATTAACCAGAAATCGACATTAGCAGCATTTGCCTTTATAGTCATGGGTGGGAATCATTATAAAGTAAAATGCGATGAAAGAATCTATATCGTTTTCATTTCGTAATTATTAAAATTGATAATGAGGATTTATTAATGCTTTAACAATTTTGTTTAGTTTTCTGTCCTTTTTTGGGGCAACAGTTTCTATTTTTTGATAAACTCTGTATTAATAAATCAATTAAACCTCGCAAAAAATCGAAGCGTTTCTGGATTTTATATGTACAGAAATACAGAATCATTGAGTGATTTATTTTCAGCTTATAGTTTAAAATAATGTAATTCGATGCATATGCAATTCAAAAGGATTAAATTATTAATGTTTTAATGTATCACAAAATCGGGGGCTTGGGATGGCTTGGTTGGTAGAGTGTTGGACTCGTACTCCTTAGGTTCCGAGTTAGAAGCTCACCGACCAAAAGATTCCCCGAGTGTATGGCAAATGGCGCTTTATCAATCCGTGATGGTCGTAAAGTCCTCCATGTTGAGAGTAATACCACTGGGGGGTACTGGGTCAGAGGTGATCGTTCTCTGTTAAAAGTCTAAATCACGATCTGAGATGAATGAATTTGCATGAATGAAGTCCGCCCCCTAAAAAGGGTTGTGATGTGTGAGTAGCTAAGTCATAGTCTTGGCCCTAGATGGCGCTACTTGTAAAACAAACAGACGCATTTCTTGGGCTTAAATCATCTGCTGATCGTATCCACTGGAGCTTGTCCACGGCAAGGGCCATAAGTAGCAACACACATGGCATAAGTACATGAAACAAATATTCAATTAAATATTAATGTCAGAGAAGAAATCATACTGTTAATAATTTGCCACCATGCTTTTAGGTAGGGATATAATTTGAATCTCACATTTATTTCAGGGTAATTTATGTGCATTAGATAGGTTTAAAGCCAATTATTAAAGTGAAATCTACAAATTGAATTTGTTCCATAGGTTGTAATCGATTCATTAGTCAGTGTTTCTGTATTTTTCGAATAATCTGTATCGTTGCTAAAATGCGCGTTTTAATATGCACGTTTTAATTTTAATAATACAAAAAAACCTTTTTAATTAAGGGACTTTTATCTACAGTTAACATATGTTAGATTTTATTTAATAAAATAATATTATTTACATCTATGAGTTATATATGATTTGGATTTATTTATTAATCATTTTTATTGAAAAGCAAAATTTTTTTAATTATAAGTGAAAATGAGTCTTCGTAACCTTTCTGAAACCCAAGTAAAAAGTTTTTTTCCGCTTTACTCAGTTGTCGTTACAGTCTTAGCGTATAATGATGATTCCATGGGAGATGTTGTGATTTTTTTTTGTTCTTTCACTGTATTTTTTTCTCAAAAAATGGAATTAATCTATCACTGTGAGTTTGAGGCAGTGGTTATGTATAATTACCGGTGATTATTCATAATCAACAGTGGGAATTATGAGTAATCACCAGTAATTATACATAATCACTGGATTAATGATGTTTTCAACAGATATTCTACCATTTTGTCCCCATGGCAACCCCTTACTCAGATTGGCTAGTGGCATCTATGTACATTTTAATGTAGAAATAATGATGTGCCTGCAATAATCAAATGATGCGACCTGCAAATTTACCCAATCTTAATTTTGAAGAGAATGAATAGGAAAATGGTCAATTGAAATTGATCACTATTCAGTAGAAAGAAATCTTACTGTAGCTCTTAATAGAAGTATAAGGAATATTCGAATTTACTATTGCTCATTTGGTCAAGAGAATGCACAATCAAGGCAATCTATTCAACTTTAGAATGGTAGGTCAATACACACTTAACTGAGGAAGGAGACAAGGTAGAGTGATGTTTACCACCATTGGGAAAAAAAAGATTTTTCGTAGTTAGTTGTTAAATAGGAGTAGCAGAATCTCTCCGTATTAGATAATCTAGTTTGTGTTTATCAATGTTATCTATGTAACTGTTGAAAGGGAAGATCATATATATTTAAATGAGAATTTATGAAAATAAAAGTTATTATTTAATTCATAAGTTAAAAATTATAATTTAATTCATAAGTTATTCCTCAATATACCTCTCTAAAAATATTATACGTTTTTATTCTGTATCCTTTAATTCCTGCTTATTCGTATAATTATTCAATTTTCTTCATTAGCTTCATTTTTATTTCATATTGATGCATTCATTTAAATAAAATTACGAATTTCATTTTAGTCTTGAAAAATGATTATTCTCTCTTAATTTGAGGACATTTATAAAAGAAAAAAATAGTACTTCGATACGGTTTATCCAATAACTTTAAAAAACAAACCAAATAAGTCCATTTTCTATATAATATTGCATGTTTCAAATACAATTAGTTATATAGTTTTTTAACGAATCTTATAGGTAAAAGGTAGCATAAATTAATTTATATATTTTCAAATTTAAAAATATATAACCATATCACATCATATACTGAAAAATAATCCATTAGAAAATAAAGAGTGAAACGGCGGAAAAAGATATCATCATTCTACGAAATACAGCAGAATATTTTTTACGGTTTAAAAATGTTTTTCTAGATTATAACAAAATCATAGGAAAATATTCAGTTAATAGAAAACAATTAATAACATTAAAAAATTGTTTTTATTTAATTCCATTAAATATAAAAATTTTGTAGGTCCAAAAAATTGATTTTCATTACGTAAATTAAATGTACATGTCTGTATTTGTTGATATCTTTAATGAAATGTCTTCTTTTGATTTCATCATTTCCTAATAAATTCTATAAAGTAGTCTCCTTTTTTTTGTTACAAAAGTCCCTTCAATGCGGTCTCAGACATATTTATCAATTTTTCCCGAAAGTTTGTTGCTTCATTATAAATTTCTAAAAGTGCTGAAAATAGTTCTTAACAAAATGTCTTTTATAAAAATCTGTTGTTGCAATCTATAGTTGTTTTGCTTTAAGCACCTTATTATAAACCTTTATTGCGATCAAGGTAAGGACTTTAAGAGAACAAAATTTGTATCTTGCAGCTAAAAGTAAAACAAAATATTAAATAACGAAGGAGCTTTTATATCTCTGAATTGTGTCTTTTTCTAATAAAAGGCAGATTCCAAAGCTTGTTTATTTTGCAACTGGAAGCTAAAGAATATTTTTTGGTGATTTCATCGAACAAAAGATTTTTCTCCCATTGATGTTTTTTCTTTTAGATAACGTCATAAATAGAGGAATAAAATTTTTTTCAATAAATATTAAGCAACTTGAAAATAAATAAGGAGTTAAAAACGATTGGAATTAAAATTCAATAAGAAAATTCTTCATGGTTTCTTATATTAGGGAGTAGATGATACAATAAGAATCTAAGATTTTCAAACTGAATCTTTCGCCATAATAATATTGAAAAGCTTTAATATAATTATCAGTATTATTGTGGATGTATTTGCAAATGTATTTATGTTATAAAATTTGTCAATTTAAGGGTAATAACCATATTGTATGTCTTTCTTGAAAGAAGTCTTTTATTATGACTGATAAAAATTTAAATAAGAAATCTGGAGCTTATATTTTTAAACTATATAAAATTCAAAAATATATAAAAATTTTGAAATATTTTATGAAACAACATTTAAAAGAAATACTATATTTAAAAGTTAAATAAAAACTCATTCATATAAATACTAAGCTAAAACTAATAGATATGTTTTTATTTAAATATTGCACTAGGAATGTTTAGAGCATACTTTATCATCATTCTTATTAACATACCTGTGTAAAGAAAAAAAAATATTTCAAACTGTCTCTTCAGTTTTTAATGCTAAATTCAAAAATTACTTTTTAAACTTTCTGCTTTATCAAACACTAATAACTTGCTAGCAATACTTTAAATATTAAAATATATTAAATGAGGCTGCACATTCTTTAAAGATACTTCAAATCGTATGTTGAATACAATTTTGTTCGGCAACATATATATATATATATATATATATATATATATATATAATACTATTT
>JAOUZG010040071.1:1408007-1418291 GCA_026289955.1 Argiope argentata | reverse complement strand
ATATCGAAATCTTATCTCAATACTGCCGTGTATGTCAAACCAAAATCTCTAGGTGCACTAACAGTAGTAAAAACCACATATGTTCTAATCATAAAGGGTCTGCTGGCAATATGGAAGTGGTAGGAGCCTATCGTATATTTGAACGATCAGAAAGTTTACGGCAATTGGTATATAGTGAATATTACGGTGATGGGGATTCCAAAGGTTTTGTCTCTGTAAAAGATATATATATGGTGAGAATTCGGTTATAAAACTTGAGTGCATTGGTCATGTACAAAAAAGAGTTCGAGGGCATCTCCGTAAATTAAAAAAGAACACAAAAGGGCTTAGTGGAAAAGGGAAATTGACCGATAAATTTATAGATAGACTGCAAAACTACTATGGAATCGCCATTCGCAGTAATGTGGGAAATCTGGAAAAAATGCGAAGTGCCGTCATTGCCTCTTTTTTTCACTGCTGTTCCGGCACCAATAGTCCCATGCATCGCCAGTGCCCTGAAGGACCAAATAGTTGGTGTAAATTTCAGAGAGCCAGATTTTCAGGCGTAGAACTTCAAGAAAAGAAACCAGGCCTATCATCAACTATCATAAATAAAATAAAAGGATCCTATATGTAACTGTGTGACCAAAAATTATTGCAAAAATGTCTGCATGGAAAAACACAGAATTGTAACGAAAGTTTTAACGTGTACTGTGGAATGTTGTACCCAAAGAAACATTTGTTGAACTGCAAACTCTTCGCTTAGGTACATATATTGCTGTTTTAATTTACAATTCTGGATACACTGGCTTATTACCAGTTTTTGAAAAATTAGGTGTGCCTATTGAGCCAGAACAAGTCAAAGGTTTCATCAACATTGATGATAACAGAATAGCCGATTCAATTCGACATTCTTCAGTGTCTGTAAAACTGTCCAGAAAAAAAAGAAGAGCATCTAGAAAGAATAAATCAGTGAAGGATGATATAAAGGAAGGTCCAACTTATAAATCAGGAGAGTTTTAGATTTGTTGAAAGATAGTAATTTTTCTTTTTTTTAAAATGAAAACTTTAAAAGCCTTTTCTGAAGAATTCAATTTTTGCACTTTTTGCATTACCGTAAACACAATATCTCAATATGTTATGAATATATTCTTATGAAATTCTGTAGAATTGTTTAGTATAATATTTTTAATGCTCGGAACTAAAAACTAAAATATAAATGCAGTTTTAGGCATTTTACAGGTATTCATAGACAAATTGAGCACATTTTTTTCAAAAAATTCTTGTTTATATAATTGTTTTAGCCATATCTCAGAATATATTATACATATTCAAAAGATTTTAGTTCAAAGCATGCATATTGGTTATTACAATGTTCTTCTAAAATATTTTTGATTTCTGATTGTAATTTTTTTCTCTACTACTGTTGGCGTAACAGTTAATTTTTCTGTTTTTTAACTACAATTTTCCCTTTTTTTCAAAATGTTATGAAAATATTTTTTATTTTTAAATATTTTTCATTATTCTGTTACATATTGAAACTTAACCTAGAATAATAACAAGCATTTGAAGCATATTTAAAAAAACAGGCTCCGAACCCAGTCGGATACCGTCAATAGATCGAGAACAATTTTGTCTGTGAAATATAGAAATTCTGAAAAATTATTTCACTATTTTTCTTTCTTTTTCTTAGATTCTTTTTAAAACGTTTGATCAGAGTTGTAATATAATTTTTCAGTATATAAAAAGCATTTTTTTATTTGCAAGCAACAGATAAAAATAAATGTGCTTACAGATTAATATAATTATGCTAAATTCAAATATATTATTTACTTAAATTACAAATCTGATTTATTTTTAAAAACACTTGCATTCTATCTGAAAGAGAGATAATTATTTTTTAACTAATTATACTTTTCTTGCGAAATTAAAATTTTATTTCCCTGAACTGACTTCACCATAAATGCAAAACAGTTATTTTAAGTTTAAATAGATTCCGGTGCAAACTGAACAGAACTTGGAAATTATTTATTCAGTTTATAATAAGATTATTTATGAAATATTTTTCAGCGCTAAGCGGTAAGTTTTAGAAAGGAATGAAACTAATTTACGAATGAAATTGGCATACAACAAATTCAACTGTGTTCCCTAACGCTCGCATTTTCGTTTGAATTAAATTAATCTGAATTAGATTTACATATTTATTTCATCTTCATCTGTGTGAGGATTAAGGAACTTGAAACAGCGTTTTAAAATTTACATTCAACTGCTCTTTCGTTCGGTTTTGCTAATCACAATTATGGAATTCATAAATAATAATAACTTTATACCGTTTCTAAAGTTTAAATTGGAATAAATTTATAAATGTGAAAGCCATAAAAAATATTCGTTTGCATTCTTAATCGAAATGAAGATAATAAAAATTTAATGAATATTAATTATGGCACTGCTTTTACTTTCTTGTAACCTGATATATAAGATTATATTAACTTTAATAACAAACATATTTTAAACATACAGCTTAATTCCGGCATAGCCAATGTATAAAAAGTGAATAGTATTAACATAGCCTGAATACACATTTGAAGTTAGATCATAATCATATGTAATGACATGGTATACATAACGTAAAGTCATCCTGTGCCCCCCAGTACCTATCACGGTAAGTTGTCTAATCATCTAATCTAACCATTATCTAGCCAATTGGATGAGTACACGATGGGAAAGAGAGAAAAAAAAGAGGTGATGCAGCATTCAGGGATTTCCAGAGAGAATGCCATCGGTGTCAAATCTTACACGAATCTATTCAACTTTTTGCTGAAGTTATAACTGGATAGAGGGGACAAGAATACTGATACAAATGTTGACTATGGGTTGAACTTACAGAGAAATTAGATAATAAACTGAAAAGGGGAAAAATGACAAATTAAATTGTATAAAACATTTGTATGGCATGTAAATAAACACTACAGATTCAGAAACATACAGCGTCCATCTGGGTCTTGGAATCTTGATTTCTATCATGATATCTGCACTTTTGACGTTATACTTTCGGTTGATTTTCACAAGTGGAATTCTCAAAACTACCCCGCTTTGCAACCAATTGTCATTAAAGAAACTGAATTCACAATTATTACATTAATCGATTATTTTTTATTAAAATGGTGATATGCATCCGACATAATCAAGAGGGAAAAGATGATGATCAACTGCATGAGTATGTGCAAAATGCTATACCTATGCAAATCGGCAGTTAAACGTATACTAAAATGAAATATGACATCCCATCGGAGTTAGTTTCATAAATAATACAACTTCAAATTCGGCTGAGGTGGAAAACGACAAGTGGACAACTCTATCATAAACCTCAAATTTGGTGATCATTTGGGGACAAAATGAAAGTTTCTAGAATCTTCAAAAAGTTTGATGATATTACCAATAAGAGGCAAGTAATGCAGATCATTTCGAGAACTTTCTGTGCCTTGTTAACAGAAACTATAAACAAACGGCAGACAAAGCTAGAGGGAATAAATCTGCATTCAGTTGGATTAAACCAGCAAACCACAAATGTGGAATGAAGCCTAAGTGATTACTGAATTAAAGATTGAGTCTTGTATCGAGTCTTGGCATTAAATACTATAGTCTTGGCATTGAGTCATGTATTGAATAAGCAGTCAAAAATGAAAGTCGGTTGATGAGTACAGAAAATGAGTAAAAACAGTGTAGAATAGCAGACGTTTGGATCGACATAAATGGTTGCTTGAAATATTTTTTCCTGTTCAGTTTTGTCGGATCTCATTATGTGCTATCATGACTGGTGTGCTGCTGTTTGTTGTATATTTGTGTATACGTCTTGGTTATGTTTTTGTCGTCTGTCTTCGTGTTATTAAACCCTTACATTTCTATTGCGGCTTGCTGATTGTCTCACTGCACGCCTACTATCTCAGACTTATTGATTTGACGGACTTAATGCAGAATTTTTCGCTACAACAGCGAATATTTTATAAATAAGCTTATTTGCATCTAATATACGATCAACAAAGGAAAGATATCAACTAATAATACTGGTGTGCCTAAATTGTCATTTACAAATACAATAATTTAATTTTGATTTCAATAAATATCATTTGGTGGAGAATTCCAGAAAAAATATTTCCCAAATCTGTGGGATAGTGACGAAAAAAAGGGAGAACATGGTACGTAAAAATGTATATTGCTTTCCCCAAATCTGTTATCGCTTTAATTAGGTCAAAATCCTTAAGTAATGACTTTTTTTAACTATTTAAAATATGTACTTTGTATTCTATCATGGGTTTAAAGGCTGATATATTGTTAAGTTTTGGCTCGGAAGAATGTAGAATGTATTTGGTCCTTTTCAAAGTTAGAAATAAGAGATTAATAATTAAAAAAAATTTTAAGAATACTTCTAAAGCTATACCAAAAGTTTAATGCATTAAATGATTATTTCCTAGTTATAAGATAATAAAGCTTGCAATAAAGCTACTATCTTATTCAGTAATGAAATATAACTTTTATTATTAATAATATTTTCATAATTTTGTAAATGCATATAGTTGAGTTGATCTTAAATTTTTGAGGTGATCCATAATCGAAAAGAATTACTTTTTTTGAAAAAAAAATAATGTAGTTCTAAAGATTTTTTTATATAAATAAAATTGATTTCTCTTCAAATTATTTTTTTTTTCTGTTTCTCTTCCATTGATTTGAAGTAAATCTTACTTTTGCTCTTTTTTCTTAATATTCGAATGTTTTACTATCCTACAATTATTTATTTTATTTTTTAAATTTCATTTCCTACTTAATTTGAATGAATCTCTTATTGATTGAAATATGCGGAGGATACAACATAGATAGTAACGGCATTGCTATGAATAAAAATATATTTATTCCCATGATAAGAAGGGGAACTTTAATAAAAAATTAGAAAAGAAATCAAACTTATGTAAAAGGATCCAGTTGTCTAGAAATTGCACTACTACAAATTAAAAAGATACATTAACATGAGTTGCATCATGTGCACTTCAATGGATTCTGGCAGATTGCAAATATCCCACAGAAGCAAAAACTTTTCATTTATCACAAATTCATTTCCAAATTTTAGAGCTAGATGGTTGCTCAAAAACATTAAAAAAGTTAAATATTTCATAACTTCTACATTTAAACTTAACTCAAATGCTTTTAGATTACTCCAAATGTTTAATAATAAAATTGTTCCTCTATATCATAAAAATACAGTATTTCTATGTTTGGTTTTGATTTTATATTTTCAGTCATTAGAACTACAATTATTTCACAATCTGATTTTGTACTATAGAAAATTATTTCATTTTCTAAACTGTCTTGTTAACATATCAGTATCGGTTTTAATAAATTATAAATTAAAAAGTAATAAGCTTTTGATAAATAATGCAAAAAAATTGTTTTACTTTTTTGTATTTTTGTTATTATTTTCCAAATTGTTTCGATTTGGATATTTTAATAGATTTCTTCTTCCTAAATCCCGGGGTAATTCTAATATAATATTATAAGGACATGTCAAGTTAAAAAACAATAGAGAAAATGCTAATGGAAATGGAATTAAATTTACCAAAACTTTAGAACATTATTTGGGAAAAATACTTCCATTATCTGTCTTAGTTGAAAAGTAAATGTAATCAAATAGCAAAAAAATCCAAAGTACCGTTACTGACAAAACAGGGAGGAGAATGCATATATATAAGCAAAATAATAAATAAATAAAATCTTAAAGACATATAAAAAATCCATAGAGGAAATGAAACTATTTTATGTAATAAAGGTAACAATGCATATTATGAATAATACGCATTCAATGTCATTAAACAAAGGTGGCAAAGAGAGGTGTACTCTAAAACACAAAAATGAAGTTTAAAAAAAATTAAAGTTTACTTCACAATGATTTAATATATTACATATGGACTTAATTGTTCTTTAAATATAATAAGAATTAATTAAATATAATTTTCATTATTAGTGAATATGTGAAATGTCCACTTTTAAAATTATCTACTGGGTTATTAAGATTAAATTTAACTTACCGGAATTTAATTAATTTTTTTAAATTTTACTTTCGTGCGAATCCAATTATATACGTTATGTTTCGCCTTCCTATTTTTCTGCAGTTATGGGATACGGAATCGAATCTAAAATTCTAAAAGTGTAAATATAGTAAAGAAATGAATGGTATCTATTTAACATGTGTAATAAAAATTTAGGAGGAAATAACATTTTTGTAAACGCATGCTCAGTTCTTTTGATAAAAAAATAATAAGAATATTAAATATTTTTTCACCTGTAATCGGCAGGCATTATTTCCTTTTCTAAGACATTCTTCTAAGTGTTTCAATAAATTATATTTCATGCATATTACTGAAATAAGCTTTCAGCCAAGGAATGGCTCAAGTGTATTACTGAAGTTTTCGGTATATGTATTTAACCAAATAATACCTGAAGCATACTATTCGTGCTACCTATATATTTTTCAACTAACTAATGCATTAACCATATTACTCAAATTACCGATATAAGTTTTCAAAGAAATAATAACGTCGAGATTACCGATATAAGAAAGAAATAATACCGTCGAGATAGCCACATATTTTTCAACCAAGGAATATCTAAAACCTCTAACTCGTTTTTTTCGTATATATATGCTTTCAACCAAAGAATGCTTATAAAAACAATAATTAAATTAAATTGTTGGTGCGACAGGAGAGAGAATCACCCCTTTGGCGCACTATTTAAAATCGCCAAATCTTCGTGCTCTTGTGTTTTGCCTCCCAGAAGAAGTTATCCTCCAACTAAAACATCGGATTGCCATATTTGGCGCTAAATCTCCCATGTGAAGAGGTAGTAATGTTCTCTACGGATCAACCAAATTATTTTTTTTATTTATTACATACTTAGATTTGGCTTTAGCACTTTTCAAAGTTTTATAGACAAGTGGCTATTGATAAAACCATTAATTTTAAAATGATTTTTCGAGGAACTACTTGAGCTATTACACATATTCTACTTTATAAGAATACATATACATCATTTTATAGCATTGTGTTAGTGATTTTTGATAAAATGGTTTAGAGCTCATCATTAAATGTGGCTTTATTCTAGATCATGACTCTTCCTATATAAACATCAAATTATTTAAAAGGATGCTAAATTATGTTTATATTGTCAATAATGCATCTTAAACTCAAACTTCTGTAATCAAATTTTGATATTGGACATCTTAAGAGCAAATCAGAAATAATATAGTTATCACCATTTTTTTCTCTGGGCTGTTTTGAGTGGTAACTTGGGTGTGGTAGATTTTTTAGTCAATCTCAGGCATAGCATTCTCAAGAAAAAGCCTATAAGGCGATCTCTTTTTTTTCCAATTTTCATCGATACATTCTATCACCTAAATGTTATTAGTCGCTCTAAAGAGTGATCTTGGGATTTTTAAAAGTTCTTATAAACTTCTGATTTCGAATCGCCATCTCCTTAATTATTTTTGAAATCATCCAGCATTCCTTATCTCTGTTACAATCATGTTCTCTGGATAGTGAAATAACTTATTTTTCTCCATCACTAGACCAATGATGCTTTCAGTTTTGTCTTGCTGATGTCTCGTTGCTGGAATAGTCTTTATGTTTATAATTTTAATTTTCTGTCTGAACGCAAACAGAAAATTTTCTATCTGTGCCAATTAGAAATGTATAGCAGTATTACGTAGAGCCATACATACAAATATTTTGAATTCACTTATAGGAACAAACGGAATATCTGATTTGTAAAGGGTTGCTGTCAATCAAGAGAGAGTAAAAGTTTCAAGATTCTGTTCTGCAAGAGAGAAAGAGCAAATATAAACCCTGATTGTTCCGATAGCATCCAAAAGGTATTGTTGATCTTTAATTTATTTCTGATAACAATCATAGTTTCATTGTTTTTATTTTATTCAATTGCTTTCGAAATTTATATCGGGCCCTTAGTTGAAATTGAATAATATCTGTATTTCCCAGTGAACGATGTTGGTTCAATCGTCTCTTTCTCTAGCATTCAGATAAATTGTAGCTAGTTGAAATAAAGCAACGAATGAATTAATTCAGTGCCTGCTGAATGATAAGTATCAAGGCTACAGATAATATCATTTTTCAACCTTTGTTTGACTTTACGCAATCACAACGGAATACTTATGAATCATTAATATTCATACTGTTATCCTCCAGCTGCTGCAGTTGTACTTCGTTACACCACTACAGGTTCCATTCACTTTTGATGAAGAACTGCCACAACCCTCTTCAAGGCCACGAATCTCTCGAATGCTTCGCTTTCAATTGTTCATTTGAGTTCTTATTTTTCTTGACTGAAAATATTTAATTTCCTGATGTTATCTCATTTTCTATTTAACTGTGAGCCTTTACATATCTTAGTTACAGAGTCTGTTTTTGATATTGTTGCGTTTACTTGTAAGAAATTAAAAGTGCGATTTTTTAATAAAGTTATAAAATGGCATTGTAAAATACGAAACCCCAAAGTATGCATGAAATTTAAACATTCACTTTCTGCCATAAAGTAACAAGCCCACTTAACGTAAATACTATCAAAAACTGGAAACCAAAACTTATGTAATTTTAGAAAAAAAAACATTTTTAAGACTTGAAGCATTTTGCATGAATTAAAATTGCAAAATACCATAGTCTTTTAAAAATATATTTATCGTTTAGCAAGTAAAGACGCAGTGTTTAAATTATAATAAATTCGTTGCTTGAAATAAAATCAATAAACTCCACTTTATCTCACTGTCCATTGATCAAGAATATCTTAGACATTCTGGAAAGTGTTTAGATTTGAATGGTAAAAAGAAACGTAAATGGGTTTTAGTATATTTTGAAGTTAAGATAAATGCAAATATCTTCTTAAAGAAGCCTCGTTCTCCTGAATCTTCTTTAATACTTGGAAATCTTCGGACTGCAACTTCATATCGAAAGCTCTGTGATTATCAATTTTATGTACCAGCATATCTGCTGTAACTTCTTCATGTCTACATATTAGCTGTGACTATATATCTTACTTATAACTATATATATGAATCTGTGAAACAAATATAAGAAATACGTGAAAACAAATATAAGAAATAAAATCCAGTACAAATTTTATTATGCCAAAATTAAATAAAAGACTCTGTTTTGTTTTTAAAACGGCTCACAACAAGAACTTCAAAAACTAATTTGACGAACCAATAAATTTTCTGAGAAAGATGTTGGAATTATGCAAATTTCGGCAAAAGATTTTGGAAAATGAGTTTAAAATTATTTCAATAGTCTTACTCTGGTAAAGAATTTTGAACTAAATACATTTTAATAAATAATTTTATCGCTTGCAAGCAAAATACTTTTTCCATATTCTGAGAAACTTTCTAATAAGTACATTACGAAAAACCAATGGAAAAATATTGTATTTGACTTGAAACGAGAAAAATAACACTTAACTTCCGTTTATCCGTTTGTGGGCATGGCTGAAGTTAAAATCCTTCAAAGAATACATGTAAAAACTTAAGAAACTTTATTATTGAATAGCAAATGTAAAAAGATCTTACATCATCATTGTAATAATTCTGGAATGGAAAATACAACATTTTTATTTTTTAGCAATCGATGGAGATGAAAGAAATTGTGCATTATAGATTTTAATTATGGAAATAATTAAATATCTCATAATTATTTAAAAAGGAAATTCTCAGTTTATAGACAAAACCCACCCCACGCAGTATCTTTAATTTCATAAGATAAAATACAATAATTGCATATTTATTTTCCAAGATTTAAAGAAAGCAATAATATTTCTTTTCAATTCCAAAAAAGTAGAAGTATTTTTAAGGCTTCTTTTAATAACAAAATATGTCTACGTTAGCGCAATCAATATATTGAGTATTTTTCCAATACTGCGCTAATATTATAAAGGATATTAATTAATTATAACACTGCATGAGCAATGAATATTTTTCAATCCTAATATAAAATAACCAATCAAACATTCAGCTCGATCATACATTTTCTAAAAGATAAACTATAATAACTTGACGAACTATGTTTCTATAAGTTTAGTTTTGCACATATTCAAGATTTAAAAAAAAACATATTAGGTAATAAATGGCTATCCTTCTCTTAAAGAATCTGGGGATTTCCAGTTTTTTTTTTCTTGTTTTATACATAAAATTACCATTTAAATTATGAAAATCCATGTGCAATACATTATTAATAATAAATTATTCTTTTAATTTTTCTC
>JAOUZG010040071.1:1356364-1407997 GCA_026289955.1 Argiope argentata | reverse complement strand
TCAGTCTCTCACTTTCTCCAGATGGAGAAAGAAAAAAAGAAATGAGGGAAAATGTCTAAAAACGCATATTAGCGCCAGAACATGAACTGCATACATTTTTGTACAAGCGGCCGACATTGTCAACACAATTTAAAACACAAAGAAGAATACTTCAAACTGGAAGTTTCTCTGCTAAGTACCACCTGCTAAGGTCCAACTTAACAGGAGCGTGACGTTCCCATTAATTAGGGAGTTGGGAAGAATGTATTAACTCCATCTTCATTTTTCAAAAGTTTCGTAAACAAGGAAGTAAAGTATAAAGAGCTCCCTCATTTTGTATGAGCCAACGGGGGAAATTTGTAAATATGTGGAAGTTTAGTAATTCATATTATGTCAGAGCACTATAAAACGCTGAAAGTCTTCTCCCTCTTTTTACTGCTGTCATCCTCACTATATCAAACAAGTAACACTTTCGGTTCCTTTCATCATTCAAAGAATTGTTCGCAGTTTTGAAATCTTAAACATATGCTTGTTATCATGGAATTTAAGAGAAAGGGTAAGACTTTAATATTTGTTCGTGTTACGAGTGTTGATAATTGTTTCTAATGACTTCGAATTTTAAAGTTCGTTAACATAAAATTTTGTTATTTATAATTAGCTTTTCTATATTAAATGGTAAATGGGATAATTTAAATTTACCACAAATATTAGAAACCAAACTATTAGATTAAGAAAAAGAAATCCATAATTATATTGCAGCCCATCTATACAGAGAATAATGGATTTATTTCCATTATTTTCTCTCCATAATGAATTTTTGAAAATTATGGAGAAAGAAATCCATTATTTTATCGGTAGATGACTGTAAAATAATAATGGATTCATTTTCCCCAACCCAATATATATGGATAAATTTTTCATAGATAATGCTATGAAAACCCTACTTTATTAAAGGTGTAAAATTATTTATACGAAGTATTATTGTAATTATGTTTATTATTTATATTTGCTTTCTTTTGACATTAAACTAGTAAACAGACAAATCGACATAAATTAACTATTGTTCTTTTATCAATGATGCAAAACAGTAAATTATTAATATTTAGCAGAATTATGGTGTCAAAATTTGAAAAGTTAATTAATAAATAATATGAATAATACCAGAAGAAACATTTATAATCTTATTTTTTAGCATTCAAGTACAAAATCAGTTAATTAACATTTTTATTGAATTTGAAATTCAAACATTAGCTTATATTTTGGTCAAGTTCTAAAACTCAAATAATAAGACTGGTATATTTTTAGAAATATATTTTCAATATGAACAATTAAGCATTTGAAACTACTAAGCATGTAACCTTTGTTTTTAATACCATATACTCTATGAAGAATAAAAATTGCACACAGTTCCAGGATATTCCATCTAAGCGGAATTTCGAATCTTCCAAATTAGTCTGTAAGTCTGTCTCTGTACATGAATGCAGGTAATAATATATATATATAATTTAAATTATTTTTATTTGGAAGTATTTATTAAATAATCTTCCTTGCAACAATAGCACTAAGAAATGATTGTGCTTTTAAAGAAAAAAAGACATGTTTATTAATAAATATGCTGTAAACACAAAAGTTAAAAAATAAATAAAAAGATAATGAAGGTTTACCAATTCAGTTATCATGGGAAGTTAAACGTGGATAAACACTTTTAGAGCTTCCCATTCATTCTGTAATCTGGCAACATATAGGTTTTTTTCAGTGTTTTGCACTGCTTTTATTTTAATTGAATGACGATAATAACGCACCTCATAAATGGCATCATATTTTAAAGTCGAGATGTGCTGTATCTAAACTTTTGTCCTTTACATTTTGTTTCAAAGCCATTTTTTTAACAAATATTTATATGAAATTCTGTATATCAGATTTTAAAAGTTTTATATACTGATTTCGCTTAATACTATGTTATAGGAATGATTACCTATTATGCTGTGTAAATAAATTAAATATGTATCTGTTTTCGGTATTTATTAATGAAGTAAATAATAAGAAACAACATAATCGAGGTAATCTTTTTTTTCTAAAAGAGTAATAATTATCTTCCATAATCATAAGATTCTAGATTAATCTTCTAAAATCTAATTAAGCTTTAAGTTATTCTGTAAATACATCTCCTGAAGTGAATGTATGCAATATTCTTTTTACCATTATGCAGATTATTATTTAAATAATATCTGTATTCGTCTGGTTTTACTAGATAATCTTTATTTTAGCTTGCAAACCACCAAATAAGTCATGATGATTGACATTGCACTTTTCGTCCGGGCAGCCTCAATCCCTGGTGAATGACTTTTTTGTTGTTGTTGTTGACCATGAAAGCTGCCGGGGATTGACAGTTTAAAATACAATATAAAACGAAAGAAATTACATTCTATTGCAACTTAATAAATTCGCCAAAATTGTCCTTATAAATAAATTTTAATAGGTTTGACTAAAATGTGGAAAATATCTTGTGCTTGAAATGAATATAACATCGAGAACAACTGCGAAAATAGCGTACAAAATGAAGTGAAAGAAATATCGGCATAACATTTAGCGTGTAGAATATCTTGGAGAATAAAATAAATATAATTTTGTCATATGAATTTAATATCTTTTTGCGCTCGGAAGTATTAATTAAGGTTAGAAAAAATGTTACTGGCATTATAATTTCATAAATCTAAAGCATGCATCTATAGAAAACATATAAATAATGTTAAGATTCATATTTTTTCTTCTTTTTTTATAAAAAGTCAGTTGTTTCTGGCAGAAAATTCAGATTAATATTCTAACCCCTCTGTCTCTGTAAATTTAATGATCTTCTTGTAAAGGAATCTACCATTGAATTCGCATCTATATTTTATCAAGTGTCATTTACTCAGCTAGAAACGAAAAAAAAGAAACCCTTCTGAGTCACAACTATTTTTGACATTCCTTTCTCACTAACAACCATAAATCACAAATTTTTATTTCTCCAAGCATATAGAAAATAAATTCGACCATCTTATCCCAAAATTCGTTTTTATTAAGTTGTGCTAAATGACATATTTCTATTCTTTTTAGGGGGAGCCATGCTGTGCAGTTATTTTGAAAACCGAAGCATAAAAAATTGCTCTGAAGAAAGGGAACTGCTAACAATAAAGAGAGAAAAAATCTATTCTAGTTTACATTCTTATATCCAAATATATTCTAAAATCGTTTTTTAAATCAGTTTTTCTCATATTGGATGTCTTGCAAGCATAAATTCTTTATTGTGGTCAATCAATCTTCTGAAATTCAAATTGTTCAACTTTCATGAAACTTCTGTCAAGAAAATGGCAATGTTTGGAACAAATTATCGGCCTTAACTGTTAACAAAAGAAATTTTCAACATTTTTGCAGAAAATGTTTTTTTTAAGAATAAGTAAAATAAAAAGTTTTAAAGCTAATATTGTAGCAAAATAAAAGCTAAAAGGAATGATAGGAACATCTTTCAATCTTGTGATCTTATATTCATATAAATGCATTTGAATGCTAAAAATAATCTTTAAAAAATCCGAAAAGCAGAAAATTCAAAAAAAAAAATCTTCAGTGACGATAAGGTTATTAAATAAAGATCAGAAATATTAATAAGAAAAAACTGATGTTGAATCATAGAAACCGATTGTAGTTATTTCTAATGCCAAACGCTTAAAATTCCCAAAAAAAGAATATAGAAATACGGAATTGATACTTCGAAAAATTGAGGAAATTGAAAAATATAGATGCAAGCAGAACATTTGCTAATTAAAAATCTGATTGTCTGAATTAGAAAACCAATGCAATAAAATGCAAAAAAAAACTTCATAAAAGAAGGATATTTTTAACATTTACTTCCAATCAATTACAACTTAATTCGAATTAAATCCAATCAATTAGATCTGTGAAAATGATTATTTATTCAATGATGGCTATATTTGACTCTCAAGTATGTACCAATGTTAATAGGCATTCTTTTGCATTCCAAAATCATCATGATTCTTGGCATACAATAAAAGTATACGCTGCTCAAAACAATTAAAGGATACTTAGGTTGTAGGCTGATCTGTCACATGGAGAATTGTCTACAGGATTGGTACATTATCGACCGACATAGTAATATGAGATAAAAATGGTACTTATTTGACAGAAAAAAATGCATTTTATTGGGCCTATGGAAACAAAAAAAACTCAATTTGTTTATAAGAGGAAACAAATAAAAAAAGATGTTCAATTTTATTGAATAGGGCAAGAATTCTCTCATAGACAATCTGTCTGCTCTCATGTTATTTTGATAAACTTTAAAATTTGGGGAATTAGATAAATAAAAATGAACATAATGTTTTATTAATGGATAAGTAAGAATATATATAAAAATATTGATACATTTTATACTATAGCTAAATGGTCTTTTAATTTGTCTAAGCATATATTTATTAAAGTCATATCTCAGAAATGCAATAATTTTCATAAAAGAAGGATATTTTTAACATTTATTTCTAAAACCAATCAAATAAATCTGTGAAAATGGTTATTCATTGAGTTCAACTGATATCTCATTTACGAGACTGAAAATGCATCGTAATAAAAAACCAAATATATTTATTTTCAATGAATATGAAGCTTGAGATAGTAATATAAAACTTTATGATCTGCTGCTATTCCATATAGAAATAAATTAAGCATAATACGTGGATGTTATTGCTTCTCTTAATGAGATGCTTTAATTAAACAGCTAAGAATATTTATAATAACAGCATCTCTTAGTCAATAATATCATTATACATTGCTTTATTAATGGATAATGAAGAATATTGTTAAGAATAATTCTCACACAAATACGATGTGAAGATACAAACTTTATCATCTATAAAACGCGTATTAAATATTCGCAACACAAGCTTCAAATTCATGGCGAATTAACTCTATTTAATCCCCTAATCTTGGTCAACAGCAGAGCTTTAGAATACACGTCAACGAGAGAAAAGACGATCTCTCAAGCTAAACCAACCAACGTTGTTCGTCGTCCGAACTGATCTGATTTTCTTTCCTCAAACTACGCCTTTTATATAGCATCCCTCTAAAGGTGGCTGGGTAAACTCAGAAATGACGCGATCATTCCAGGCAAGTCTGGAAATTTCTCCAACATTCTATAAGAACACATTTTTCATCCTTAGTGTCTGGTGAACATTTTAGCGTGTAGTAAAAAACGTTAACGACCTCACTAAGTCGCTAACACAACTACATAGTGAAATTAGTGGAATATGACGATATTCTGTTGTAAATACCCTTAGAACAGTCTTTTTTCACTGACGCGCAATTTGATTACAGTTAATTTTACACAATTAAAATATTTACAATATTTACACAACAATTCATAAATATTTACAATATTAATTTCTAATTT
This sequence comes from Argiope argentata, assembly GCA_026289955.1. Taxonomy (NCBI): domain Eukaryota; kingdom Metazoa; phylum Arthropoda; class Arachnida; order Araneae; family Araneidae; genus Argiope; species Argiope argentata. Next base: position 1,402,581 of record JAOUZG010040071.1, on the reverse strand, counting down.
ATTAAACATAATTTATAACAATATTTAAATACATTGATTAATTTTATTATTTTGTTAAATTGTGTTTTAATTTGTCTAAGCATGTATTTATTTAAGTCATAGCTCAAAAATGCAGTAAATATAGTTTGTTCCTAATATTGATTTCTAAAAACCAATTAAATACAGATGCAAGAATGATTATTTGTTTATCTCACTTATATGATGAGGTTTGAAACGCATCGTAATGAAAGGCCAAATATATTTATTTTTAAAGAATATGAAGCACAAGATAGTAAGTTAAATTTAATGATCAATTCCTATCCCTTGTATAAAGAAATTAAACATAATATTATGATGACATTGCTTCTCTGAATGAGATGCTTTAATTAAGCAGCACAGAATACTTATAATAACAACACCTCTGAGTCAACAATATTATTATACGAATTATTGATTTTTTTAAATTCTCATCTCAACTAAACAATGCTTCTACATTCAGATTCACAATTGCTTAACATCAGCTAAGTTTTAAATGCGAAACCGACAAAATATTTCCAGTGAATGATAATAATAAGATTCATTTAGATAAAGATGTTTATTGAAGCGACCAAAAGAAAGATTTTTTTAGTTCTCTTTTCCAGAGGAAAAATGTTTAGAATGTTAATTAAATGCTATTTCAATTACTGAGATCATCCGTAATGAATTGTCGTTCTCAAACCGAAAATGAATAATTCTTGTTTCAAGAACGCCTTTCTTTGTTTCTTCTGTGAGTGGGGTCTTCGGGACCATTGGTTTTTCTATTGTACCTAAGGATAAATTGGAATATCACAATTGAAATCCGATAAAAATAATTACCTTCATCTCGGTTATTGAGGTTATAGAAATCATTAATTTATTTTTTAACGAAGAATCATTTTCTTAAAAAAAAACTATTATAAATTCTAATGGCTTTTAGAATAGAAAATTATTTTTGTTACAATATATTTTTCTGTTAATTATCTTTTGAGCCTTTCGAAAAAATATGCTGTCACAAGTAGAGAAAATTGGGACATATTGACAAAAATTTTGATTGACTTTTTTTAAAATATTTTCTTGGTATTGTTTAAATAGCTTATATGTATTCAAAAACATTATTATAACATTTGGTTAGACTGAAACTAAATTAACAATAATTTGAATACAAAAAATAAATTAGCAATATCGAGAAAGAAAATAAGAAAATTAACTACGAAATTTTATTGAATTAAATTTTAAATAGTTGAATTTAACTAAAAATTGCGATTTCTTTTTCGAATTTAGGAATATTTAATAAAGGTACAATGAACTGAGATCGTCTACTTATTACAAAAATGTTTTTACATCTTTATTACCCCAATTTCATAAACAGGGACATAAACATTTTTCAGCCAATCCTTTGACATAAATGCGATATCAACTTAATTCGAAGAAATAAATGCATTCGAAAACTTTTCTTGAAGAAATTCACCTTCCCTTCTTGGAGACTGTTTTGCTTCGAAATTTTACCCACCAGAATTTTGAAATTCTTTATCTTCAATTAACAGTTTCTCTAATATAAGATCATTAAGCTCTGGATCTTTTTTCTAGATTGAAGTAATCCGACTCATCAATCAAATCGCAGTTTATATCAAAGTCGTCTTCATCGGGAGACATCCATTCTTTTTCTTCACTTCTTCACCATTCAAAATGAAAGATTGTCTCCTCAAGCTCATTTTCTTTCTCGGCCTTTCATCTTTTTCCACTTTTCCTTTCTTTTTAGGCTACCTTCATCCATTTCTTTTTATTGTGTATTACTTGTCTATAGAATATGGAATATGTATGATTCCTATTTCACATGTCCACAAACCCAAAATTGTACCTTTTGTGACTAAGAATTTAAAAAAAAAATGGAATAACATTTTTTTTATTAAACAAGATAGCCTGACTGAGACTCATTAATTCAGAGTTTCTTACGATCAAGGACTCATTAATTCAGATTTTTTTATAATCAAGGATTCATTAATTCAAAGTTTCTTACGATCAAGGACTCATTAATTCAAAGTTTCTTACGATCATAAAATTATGCTGAACCAATCCTTGCCTACTTATTGATTTTCCCTCCACGAATCAGGAGAGGTGCGGAGGTCTGGTGGTAAGGTTTCGGATTCGGAACTGGAGGGTTTCAATTTCGTGACCCCTTTCAACGTAAATCCGCAGCGTTAGTGGGTCTGGTGTGCGCTAAATTTGTCGGGCCAAACGTCCTACCCATCAGTTTAGCATGGCAATGGGGAGATAGGTGTCAGTTCAGGTGTCGTCTTCGTCATTCAACCACGGCTCAAAATTAAAAAGTCCTCACTGAACTATTTCTAAAGTTGCTTTAAAATGGGACGTTAATATAACTAAACTTCCATGAATCAGGAATTTTTCGTTTTAAGGAAAGAGCAAACTGGTAAACAACTTTGCATTATTTTTTCGGACAAAGATCAAAATAAAAATCTGAGACCCAAATTTACATGTCCAGCGAGATATGCTTACTCTTGATAACCGAAAAAGCTTCGTGATGGCAGGTAGCTAATAGACACTCCCGGCTTTTGAACTGTTTTTGCAATAGCATTTCGGAGAAAGCAAAGGCAAACTATACTTTTAGCACCCTTTGAATACGACAATTATGCAAGAAATATACAGGGTAAGTCAAAATGAATATAGCGATTACAAACGGCTATAACTATTTAATGAAAAAAGATATATCGATAAGATTTACACAGAATGTAGACGGAACTTCAAAATTTATTAACGTAAAGCGCACGTGCAGCCAAGCGGATGCCTGCGCATGCGCGAAATCGAACTTCGCAACGACAAGAAACCTGTTCAGCGCGGCGTCTCATTAGTGGAAATGGCTAGTCCCGTGCAGAAAGCATTCTCTGTGTTGGAATTTCACAGTTGCCGTTCTGTTATTACAGTGCAGAGAAAATTTCGTCAGCGGTACAATGAAGAACCTCCAAATGCGAACAACATACGCAGATGGCATCGGATGTTTGAGGAAACAGGATGTTTGTGCAAAGGAAAAAGTAGCGGAAGGCCCTGTGATTTCTACCTATGGGGTTATGTGAAAGACAGAGTGTTTGTGTTTCCCTTGCCCAAAACAATTGAAGAACTGAAAGTACGCATTTGTAATGCGCTTGCGTCGGTTAATGAACAAATGCTTCAGAATGTATGGCGTGAAATGGAATACCGATTAGATGTTGTCCGTGTGACCAAGGGAAGTCACATAGAACATCTATGACTTCTGTATATAAAATTTTGAAGATTCTTCTACATTCTGTGTAAATCTTATCGATAAATATTTTTTCATTAAATAGTTATAGCCGTTTGTAATCGCTATATTCATTTTGACTTACCCTTATTTTCTGACGGTTACAAAATGGTCTGTAGAGAGTCACTCCAATGTGTCCTATTTTTTCTGTTTCTAATGATGAATCTGATAGAAGAAAAAAAACAAGTCTTCGATATCATTCAAAAGACAAAGTCAACCTGTTCCTCTGATTCCAACGTGCCTTGTCCGATCTGGTGCCAACGTGCATAATCATACTATTTTTTTTTATTCCTCTTTTTTAGAAATACTAAATTAATTAAAATTCCTATCCTCTTGAATAATCCCATTAATGTCAAAATACTAAATGTATCATGCAATAATCTTCATAGATAATATTTATATTGATCTAGAAGGAAATCATACGGATGGTAAATTATTACTTCTAAAACAAAAAGTATCAATTTAAGTTCTAAATTCTGCAGATTCATATGAAACTGACTCAAAACTTCTAATCGTATAAAATCAGGTTTCCTTTCACTCTGTCCCAAATCCTACCGCCATTAAGTGATTTTTAATTGTGATACGGGGTGGGGCATAAATATCTCCTTATTTTAAGAGGTCAATACAAATATATAGGGCATTAAGAGCAAATATTTTATGTTTACATTCGTAAAGAATAATGTTTGTAATAAATTAATTTTTACATTCTGTAACAATTTTTGCTATTAATTAATTTCGAGGTTTTGTTGTACGGGAAAATATATATATTCTAAATGTTTTCCTTCGTTCTCTATACACTTGTGAAGTCTCTTCCAGAAATGTAGCATAACCTTTTTCACCAATGCCAGAGGAATTGCTGCAATTGAAATTCGAATAGTATCCTTTAGTTCGACGAGTGTCTAAGGTTTATATGTGTGCCCACACAGGAAAATCTGAGGTTTATCTGCAGGTAATCCCACAGGATAAAGTCACATGCAACAAGATTCAGTGATTGTACTGGCCATGGAATGTCACCTCAAATACAAATTAGGCGACTTGGAAACCTTTGCCACTCGACAGAACAACATTATCGATAGCAACAATTTCAAGCATAACTTCACAACACTTCTTTCGCTTTGGCACAACGCATTCTTTCATTTCATGTACCAACATCATTTTGTAAGGGTGTTACTTCAGATGGAACTGAATATAACTTTAATGGCGCAACCAGGGAAATATAACAGCGCTACTTCAAACACTAGAGCCGCCGCATCGACAGCGCCATATTTAGATCTTTATGCCCCACCCTGTATTAGCAAAGTGCCTACTTGGCCCTGGTGAAAACTGGCCCCGGTCGGTCCTAGTTCGAGTAAATAGATAAACTGACTGGTCCTTATTTAATTTGTTGTAATTTTTGACCCGCATGAATTAATGTTAGTTAATAACCAGAGCAACCATTAATTAGTTGTTTCTCAAATGGGGATGGATGGAACTTTTAATTTTTAGTATCTTTTAAAAATCTCACCATGTTATATATTAGTGATAGCAAATTTTATAGCAACTAGTATATAGATGTAGATAATAGATGTATTTTACAGTTTCTTAGTAACACATTCCTTGATGGTAATTCTTGGGACTTAGGTAGATATATATGTATCTACTATAATAGGAAATAGGTAGATATATATGTATCTACTATAAATACTACTCACAGAATTTAGCACGAACATATGAAGCATGGTCCTTCGTTATGATATAAATATATATTATATAAATTCACTTGTAATTTTATATGTTATAAATGTACTTTATAAATACGATGCATATCACATAAATAACTAATAACACTGATAACTCAGATAATCTAAATATATTGAGTAAATGATTAATTTAACCCTCCAAGCGTCAACCCCCGCAAATAGATGGAATCTCTTCTCCCTTCAAAGCGTTAGCCCCGTGAATAGACGGAAATTTAAATCCCCTTAAAACTGTCACTGCCCGTACTTTCACGGGTCGAGTTTTTCGCTTCCCCCAAACTCAAGCTGCGAGATAATGAGAAAGAAATGTGAGATAAGGAGAAGCCAATCTTTATCAGTGGACGATAGGAATGCTGTCTTCCTGGTCACTTTCTTTTAAGCATTTTAAAATTTCGTTTACATTCTCAACCTTACTTTTGAGATTTTGAGAATAAATGTGAATCTACATTAAGTTTTAAATAAAAAGAATAAAACTGAACGTATGAAAATATATTCTCGGAATGAACATATATGAGTATTGTTATTAATAAATTCATCCATAAGATTTTAAAACTTTTTAGGGTGAAATAACAGTTAATCTAAAAAAATAAATATAAAATAAAAATTTGACATTTTTCTCTTTTATAACGTACTTTTATTTAAGGATTTTCGAATTAAGATTGCTTAAGCAACTTAGTTTTTAAAAAAATAAGACACTGAAATTATATGCAGAATTTTATTTAATGGGCGAGACTTTCCATCTTTGAATGATTTTTTTTTTGTTTTCATTGATAAGTGTAATTAAAAACGGGGAGATATTTTATTTATATAAAATCCATAAATTAAAGTGAGTTTTTTTAGAATGATAAGTTTTACATTTATTATATTAAATCATATATTTTTATAACGTAATAATTTATATATAAAAATTGATAATTTATTTAATTTGCAATTTTTTTTTGTTTATGGAATTTCACATTCCTTGACGAATACAAATATAAATTTAAGCATTGTAGAGATATTGTTTATATATTTTTCTCTAGTTTTTAATAATATTTTCAAAGTTAAAATAAGCGCAGTTTTTATAGGTTATATTTTTTAAATCGAAATATTAATCTTATTTCACTGTATAGTCTCATATATACAACACGCACTTCTGTGAATGTTAAACATAATGTTAAGTGATATTTTTATATACGTTTAATATTGAGTAATTTAATACGCTAATTTTAATGCTCGTGAAAGTAAATGAATGAATGAGTTAAAAGTTATAATATTTTTAAGTTAATTTAATTAAAGTTAAATAATTATACTTTGTATTTTAAATTCTAATTTTTTTAACTCCTTGGTCTAATTTTATTTCATATCTTAGCATTAAAAAAATTAATGCGTGCAACTGGCATTTAGATTACCTTCTTCTCTTGTTTGCAAAATTTGAGTTCACTGGAGGTGATTTTAGTTTATTTATCCAGTTTGTTCACAGGAGCAAGAAAAATTCAGAAATGCCCACATTTCAAGTAATTTGAAATTCTTTTTTTTTAATAAACTTTAGCCTCACATTTCCATTTTTAAAAAACAGAACTTGTTTGAACACGCAGGTCTCTTACCACCATTTCTACTAAAATAGTGAACATCCTTACTGATAGTGAAGATGAATATTCGTTTTGGTGACCTCCAGATCAAAATGTTTGACCTAGGGCGAACACATTTTATCCGTATATAATTTGGGACTGGAAATAAACACCTCGGGATAAAATTATCAATAATTTTAATCAGAATTTTTATTACTTAAAATTACATAAAATATTTACATTTATTCGCAATAAAAGTTGAAATTATCACAACTTTATTTATACAGTGTATAATTTTATTTATACATTTGAATATATAACCAAGTAAATTCATTCTTTGAAAAAATTAAGATCTTGAACTTTTTGTATCTTATTTAGTGACATGCTAGTTATAGAACTTTCGCTTCAGCTACATGGTTTATTTGTAATTCAATAAAAAAAATTTGGAAAATGATATAGCAAAAAAATTCGTATCATTGATAAAGAAAATTTTTAATTCACATTTAATGTACCAAATTTGTTTCTACTGTGTTATTTTCGAATGAAATGTAAAATTTTAATATTTTATTAATGCTTGAAAAAGAGTTTTTTCAGTCATGATGGATTAAAATAATTTTAAATTGAGATTGACATATTAAAAGTAATTTATTTATTAGATAAATTTGATCTCATTTATTAATTAATTTTGTCATTTAATAATTAAAAAACAATTCAAGACACATCCTTTTAATTGAGATAAACAAAGGAGCCTCTAAGTTTGTCATTCGTAAGAATTTATGCATTTTTTTTAATTCTTAAGAATTTATGTCAATTTGTATAATTTTATTCAAAGATTGATTAATTTAGTGATGACCGTAATACGCATGCCTTTAGAATTAAAATTTTGAAAGCGCATTTTAGAATACTGAAGTTCATTGGAAATACTCTGAAAGAATCTTTTTTTTTTCAAGAATTAAATCACTTGAATGTAATTTCGAAATATAATTTCACATTACGAGGGGATTAAAAATTTTGAGAAACTTATTACAATAAAAAAATAATAGGCGAACACTTTCAATTCATAAAAATTAAATTCGTATCGTATTAAATACAACAAAATTTATTTCTAATTTAAATTATATGTAGTGTTTCATGAAATAATCAGAAATCCTCTAAAACACAATCATACTGTGCTTTCAATCTATGTTATTTCGATCGGCTGAAAGAAAAATGTTGTTCGAAATCGAAAGACTGCGATAAGCAACAGCTGTCACTCACAACATGACATCGGCTAATCTGCCTACCCCTGCTGTGCGGTAATAACCGAAAAAGGGGAAAGCAATCCTTTTGTCCAAACCCTGACACTTTTAAGAACAAACCTGTTATTCAGACGTGCCGCTTTCGGTAAGTATTGCATTCTGAATGTCGCCGTCTGGAGGGTTAATATATATTCTACTTTTAACACTGATATTAAATTTTTTTTCAGTCATGGTAAAAATTGGTTTCATTGAATTTACAAGAAAAGAAAAAAAGCAGAAATTGTTAACTTATGCGCTTGATTAATGCCATAAATTATAAATAATATTCATAATTTATGAAATATCTTTATCACTTAATGAAAGCATCAAAAGCTCGAGATTTTAGATTATAATCGCCAATATGCTTACTTTCAATACAATTATAATAAAGAATTAAAAATGGAATAAAATTGAAATTATAAAAATAGAACTGAAATTATACAGTTTTAGACAAAAATAGAATTATATATTCAGTTAAAGTCATGCGAAAAAAAGGAGAAAATGATTTCAAAAGAAAATGTGAAAAACTGCAGTGAAACAGCATATAAATTCTTTATCCTTTTGACATCACATTATGTACAGAGAATTGATTGCAAATCTCTTCGCATTCAAAAAAGAGACGTCTTCTTTTGAATATAAATTTCTGTTGATTGTACGAATTCAGATGCAGAAGACCTCTAATTCTTTAGAAACATGACTTCAGAAGGAAGGAAAAATCGGTTTCATTTTTTTCTTCTTCTTATTTTGAAATCCTGATGGTATATTTTATTCTTATCAGACAGGCACTATTGAGATCCCTCCACTTCGCCTTCCTTCTTCTTCATCTCCTTCAAAATAAATTGAGGAATGAATAGTCAAAATTTAGACTCCGAAAGAAGTCAGGAAGGCAATAAAAGAAGAAAAAAAAAAGAAAACTTGTAGAAGCAGCTGTAAAAATAAAAGAAAGTGAGTAAGAAATAGAAGAGAGAGGGAGAGAAAAGAAAAACTCGTTAGCCGCCGTGAGAGTGCTCACAGTTCATTACTCTGCGTCATTTCTTCAATGCGGAAGACAAAAAGAAAGCCAAAATGAAGGGTAGTCAAACATGGTTCGATAAAAAGCGAAGGACTTCATCCAGGAGCTCGAACCGCAGGATTGTTGACGAGCAGATAGGTCGGATGGGGGTCGGGGGACAAAATCAATGGACGAAAAAGACATCTACGAAAAGAAGTAGAGCTAAAAATTATGTCAAAATCGAATGTTGAAGGGCTACCCTCTTGCCAGATAGATGTTTCACCAGCAGCTGTAGGTGATAGTACCTTGAAAAGGAGGGAACCACTGAAGCCCGTTGCTAAATTTATCTTCTTGGAGAGCAGTTTCTTTGTTTATTTTTTTTATCCGTTAGATTCTTCCTTCTAAAATTTTATGCCTTTGCACCCCCAGAGGGTTCGTCCAATGAAATATAAGATTTGATCCGCTCCTCTCCTTCTCTCTCCCTCTGTCTCCTGTCTATTTATTTCACTTTGACCCGATTTTCTGCGAGGAGTAATTGATTTTCTGGGAGAAGATCTGTCCCTTTTTGTTTCCCGAGTCCTGGCAGGGCAAGGAAAGAGCGTGTTCTACAAGGCGAAAGAGCTTCGCCGAATGAGTGAATGAGTCTCGTTACGAGCGGGACGCCCATTCATCTAGTGGGCAAGGAAAGCCGTTAATATTTTTAAACGATGTTGCATTTGAAAGATGTCCTTAATATGGGAGATCTTCTGGCGCTGGCATTAAAAATTCCACTGTTATTTTAAGTATTTTTCTTTCTTGTTTTAGTTGCAAGTACAAAGATATCAGACTTGCAATCTTATTATAATGATAGACTGAAATAGTTTCAAATGTCATATTTGAAGCATACAAATAAAAAAATATTACAGTATCGCAAACAATTGATTTCAGGATTTGATGAATTATCATGTTTCAGGCTTTGACTAATTCATGAAAGCCGATTTTGGAAATATGACTGTCTATCTCTCTAATAATGCGATGGTTAAGCAACAATAAGATGGTGCATGAAATTTGGAACACGAATTTATCTCACAGAATTAAATATTGTTAAAATAAAAAAATGTTTCCCTATTTCAAAATAATGATTAGTGACTGATTTTCGAATTTCTGTGTCAGTCAACTCTAATTTAAAAATGCAATGAACCGGATTAATTTTAATTTTGTACATAGAACATCAAAATTATAGATGCGGACATTATTATGGAACCAAAGAATAAAATAAATATATTGTAGATGAAGATGAGAAAAATGTATCATCATTTCAAAATTTGAAGATAAATTCCTTTGAAAAAAACTGAAATCTGATCTCAGTAAGGACGCTTATTCCATTTCGAAACTTTTTATTTAAAAACAAACAAACATATTTTTGAAAGAGATACAATTTTCGGTTGAAATGCATAACTATGAAATACTGTAATTCGTATTTCTAAAAAAATTTTTATGATATATTAAACAAATTAGTACAATTTATGTTTTGTTAAAATATTTTTCTATTCCCATTTCTAGTTATTTTGACTTCTAAAAACATAATAGAAACATTATATTAGCAAATAATGCTGAATAATTTTGTTGTGCACCTTTATTCATTGATTCATTATTTATTCTTAAACTGTTTCTAACATAATTCATTATTCTTAACACATGAAAATTTTATTTCATCTCAAAATGAGCCAATTTAATGATTAATATTCATGCTCAAACGCTCGTCTCTAAACTTTTAAAAATTACTAGTAAATCTTTTAGGAATGTTTACATTGAATTTCAGTTAATATTTATTCTAGATCTCTTATCTTTGCTTTAAGGATCTTCTACTGGAATGTATTTGCGCATTTTTTAGGAAAAAACCGCAAGGAATTTACATATAAGTATCTTATACTCCATCGTAGAAAAGATCTAATTTAACTTTCAAGCGCAAGAAATGATCCTATTACACTGCTAATGTAAAATATTTCGAATGTATATTTTTAATCCTATCATCTCCAAGTTCTGTAATATTTCTTAACTCTTTTCTTTAACATTTTTATCTACTTAGTTCAAAAAATTTTGCACGAAGTAGAATCATTACATATTTTAAGAATTATTAATTAGCCTTGATATAATCTTCTCAAATTCTAATACACTCGGGAAATAAAGCAAATAAGAAGTTAATTTTCACTCGAAACTGTTTATTTTTTGGAGGAATAATTTTAGTAGTGGTAATTAATAGAATTTGCTGATTTCAAGTTACAATTTCAACTTCTCATTAAAGATTCGATTAAATCCATAATTTTCTATGTTTAGTTTACTGTTTTCCACCACATTTAAAAATAATTTCTAATCTAAAATTTTTATATCCCTTACTTATATTTGAACTGTGGAAGACAAAAAAAATTATTATGCTTCGAATTCGATTTTAAGATTTTGATGTTGCCACAGACAATCAGAAATTAAATTATATTAGTGCAAGAATTCTTAATAAATGAATGAACATAAATTATTGTTGCATTTTATTATTTAATAAAAAAATAAAATGCAACAATAATAATTAAAAAGTTGCTCATAATATGTTCTTTTAATGTCACTTTCAACAAAATATTTTTAAAATTTAGAATTGCATTGACATATAATTCATATAATTATAGATGCATTGCGTCAATTTGTATATTACGTTATGCATCATTTTTTCTTTGTCTGCTCTCTTAAAATTTGAGTTATGTTTGAATTGATTATTACATAATTATTAATTTCGATATTTTAAAAATTCGCAAAAAATTCTTACCCTTACATTTTTAGAAAATATCATATTTCGTCACAATTTTAATTCCTATGGGCACACATTACAGACGATACTTTTGTTTGCAGTCAGAGTAAACTTAATCTTTTAATTTATATATACGATGGAAGCACGTTGATAAAACTTATTTTCTACATTCGTAGAGGAAAGCATAGAATGCATGCTCGTGCAGATTAAAATTTATGTTTCATTTTTTAACGAAATTAAGTTGTTAGAAAATATGTAAAAGCCCCTTTTTAACTAAGATATTACATTGTAATCTTAGTTTATATGTTTAAAAAATGATACCTTTGAAAATATAGTTTGTTTGAATTTTAAGTGCATGTAATATTTTTGAATGTTACAGAAAATAATTTCAAATTAAGAAATTTTTTTATTAATTAAAATTTTGAAAAGCTTCAATATTTTGCTCATTTTCAATTTAAATAAAGTATATATATAAGAACAAAGATAAAACAATTTTATAAGAGATACATAACGATTTGCAATTTTAATTATTAAATTAAAAAGATACACAAATGTATTTAGAAAGAGCGCTTGCTGCTATTCCTAAAAACATAGTAGGAAATAGATGAATCAAAAACCGAAGTAAAAAAAAATCAAAAAAAATCCGACCTGATGACTTTCTCAGGGGTAAACATCAAACAGGGATTCAAATAAAAGGTGGCATTTTTTTCAGTAAAGGGTTTGACTATTGTGTAAAAATTACCCCTTCTGTACCCTAAACATTCCTCTTCCCAAAATATAAGAGAAACGTCATATTTTACGAATATAAAAACAAATGACAATTAAAAAAAGAAGAAAAAACGACAATTACAAAAAACACTTACAATATTAAAATTATAAAAGGAAGAAATTTAAAATAAAACAAAACAAAACTATACACGATAGTAAATAATCAAATATTAGCAATAAAATAAGAAGCCAAGAACATATCCTTTGTCGATAGATTTTAATTACCCTTTATAAATAGATCTTCCTTGAAAACGCGCATAAGCTACTGTGTAGGGAGGAGCCGCCATAGGGAATGATCCAGGAAAAAAAAGCAACTTCTATCTATAGCGATTATGGTAAAATTTTTCTGTCCAATTAAAAGTTTCACCGTATCATGCGGGAGGGTCTATGGTTTTTTCTAAGAGATCATCAAAAGTGCGAAATAGACTATATATATATATATATATATATATATATATATATAATTGATAGAGCACGCTAAAAGGTTTGGCCTGTAGAAAGCCAACATGCATGCAATTCCTTTCACAAGTAAAGAAAAATGTTCAAAATAATTAAATATAGAAAAAATGATATATTAAAAATGAGTATGATTGAAAATATTTTAATTTTAAAGTTATTTTAAAATCAATTTCGTATTGTATTTTCTCAGAGATTAATGAAAAAAAGTACAATTTCGTATAATTTTTAATTTATGATTCTATTATTAATATTTAAAATACACACTCCAATATGCACAATTTTCAGCCTCGACATTATACCTGGGGAAAACGTAAGAGCCGTAAAATCAGGGGTATGTCCTGTCGCCTTTTTGGATATTAGCGAATGAAATCTGCTACATGTTGCAAAAAAGCCAGGACACACGCATTCATTTTCATTAAACATTGATTCTGATATCGTCTTTTCTATCGTAACTGCTTTCTTTTGTTTACTACAAAATTGTAAGGATAAATAAGATGATGATTATTTTGAAATGAAAGAAAGCATTTACATCCCCCCCAATGCATCACTCTCGATGTTTTAGGCCACAATTAGTTTAAGATAAATTAATTAAGCAGTAATTAAAGGCGGAATTTTTTTAATTAAAAGTAATGAACTATAGTACTAAAAATGCATTTTAGATATTTCTTCGTTCATAAATAGATATACGACGTTTTTGAATTTATAAATGTTTCAGACATTTTTGTGTTCGAAAAATGTATTTTTAGAATAGCGTTCGTCTTTTTCAAAGCATGACGATTTTTAACGCATAAAGTAAGATCTACGTGATTGAATTCTGCTAAATGTAATTAACACCACAGTTTTGCATTTTTCCATCAACTTTTGATTAAAATGCATAAAAAGGAATATTTCCTACATCCAAATGCAATGAACACAATATCTATATGAACAAAATTTGGTATATATTTTTAGTATATAAAGATTATATATGTAACAGAGTTTGAGAAAAATTCATCGAAAATTTGACTATGTGACGATCTGTACAATCGGAATAACTCAGAAATGAAATAGCTTGGTTACAATGAAATTTAGTATGGAATAGTATCGCTGAAATTGAAGTTCTGTTGCCAAGTTTTTTTTAATGCTCAAAATAACCCGAAAGTGTTACTTCGTAGTAAGGAAACTAATAATTCTAAAAGTGAAAAACTTCATCGATTTTCTACAGAAAAGACATCTGTAGTGAGACATACCCATGAGCATCCATACTGAGTACAGAATGCATAATCTGCATTTTTTTTCCGTCTTTTTTACAACTACGACGTTGCTGCTAATGGATAAATGGAGAAAAGATTTATTTTCAGGGCGGAGGATGATACATAGCTAGTTTTTCTTTCAACACAAACATTAAGTAAAGAAACTTCTTGCCAGAATTGCAGGATTTTCAATGAAGCATTGTTACTATAAGTGCTGGACTATTAATTAATGTAATGATTAATTATGGAAATTTAAATTTAAATTAATCCTAGTATAAAATTGATAAAGGGCAATATCAACAACGAAAATACTAACATCTTGGTACAACTATTTCTTTTTCCTATTCTTTTCATCCCTTTTTGTGACAGCATTAACACATTTTTTCACAATATCAAAAATTACTATCCCACAAATTTGCATTTTATAAGGTTTCATTTAAATATTAGTTTTTGGCAATATTATATGCAAAATGCCTTCTAATACTAAATGATAGCCACTAAGTAAAAATGTAAATGAAAATCCCCCTCACATTCCGATTTTTTATCATTTTCAAGATAGGTACACTTATGTCAGAGTTTTTCGTTTGGTAACATTGTAAGTGTTCTTAACATATAACCGTTATATTATTTTTGGTCACCAGTTTCATAACTATAGATAATGTCCTTCAGAAGCTAAGGGATGTCCGTAAGTAGTTAAAGTATTAGTAAGAATACATTTATAAAACAAATTTTGAATGAAATGTATATTTTAGTTTTTATTGTTGGTGTTTCTAATGAAACCTTTCCATGAACCTACTGGTTTTGATTTTCGACTTCAGCCGACAGTCCGTCTTTTGTCTTTTAGTAGCGCCAACTAAATGCCAAGAGTACGTTTTAGCTACTCAGGTATCACATTCACTAGCACAGCTTCTTTTTACTGGGGGTGGGATGGACGCATTCACGAAACTCACAGATAGAGCAGATGAAGAACAACTCTGCCGAAATCTAGACTCGAAACCAGGACGCCATGAGGAAGACGCTCTACCTCTATTCCAGGACGCTGGCCTACTTTTTACTGAATGAAAGAAATGAATAAATGAAATATGCCTATATTATTCCTGCTAATGAAATAAATAACATCTCGTATTAAAATAATTCTAATTTAACTCATTCTTTCACTAAAGTGCTATTTATATTGCGAAATGAAAAGATCAATAATTAAATTTAGTAAAACCGGAAGAAATGTGAATTCATACAAATAAATAATTTATTATGATTTCCTTAAGGAATTTGTTCTGAAATTTACTTTTAAATAATTCAGTTTAATAAAGCTGTCGACTCTTTTTTAATGCCTTTTAATAGATTCATGAAAGTATTGTGAGTTTATTTAATTAGGACGAAAAAATACAACAGAATCGGAAGTCTTTCCTTTTCCTGCGCATTTTTCAATTCAGTGTCGGAAAAATTATTTTATATTTGAAAAAAGATGTGAAACTCGTAATCTGTAGATTACAATGTTAAACATTTTAGGGTTTCATTTCAGTTTTGAAATAAAAATGCTAGTATTTCTTTATTTAATTCATTACATAACAGACAATGAATATGCGTTAAATAGCTGGAAGGTGTTCATCGATTTAATATCAAGGCATTTTTCTATTTCTTTCTTTTATACTATCGGTAATGATTTTTATTTTCTTATATACAAATACGTAATGTAATCATAAAAATATAAGATCTCGAGAATTTGAAGAATTGTCTTGATTTAAATATCTCGGAGAGCAAGAAATGCATTTTCAGAATTATTTTTTCAGAATTTTTAAACACTTTAAACCAAAGCGTCACACATCGATTTTTTTTCATTATTTTTGTACCAAATTTGTCAAAAAAGAATAAATATGCTCGTATGCATATAAAATTTTAACTCAGTTACACACTGAGCATCAATTGCTGGCAGAATAAATTTTTAAAAAGTATGAACTTTTGAAGGACAAATATTACATATAGTCATATAATCAAAAATGTATTTTTGCCTTAAGAAACTCATAGATAAAGTTCCATATTCTGATAATAAAATATTTTGTAGCTGGAATTCTGCTTCTCTTTAATTTCCTTATTAGAGAGTAGAACAAATATGTCCCGCTGTCTCTAAGAGGACTTGAGTATTCTCCATATTTCGCCTCTCTTTTTTCTGCCATTTGTTAGCTCTTGTTTAAGCACTGTAGTTAAAGAGGTTAAAGTTACATTCTTATTTAAGGGGTGTGTAATATTCGAACATGGAACAGGATTTCGACCTATTTTCTTCAAAAGTCTCGGAACTATTTGCATTCTATTCGGAAATATTTCTCCATTCAAAACTCTGATCTTACACAATGCTCTAGAATGTTCAAGAATGCATCCTTTTTTGAAATTTTTAGTAAATACTGGCAACAAGTAATGGGCTGTAAATTGTTACCATTGCCATCCTTTAGATTTTTCTCTTAGCCACTAGATGAATTTGTTAGTATTGAGTCCTGAGTAAGAAACCAGATTATAACGACCATTAGACACTGAGTTTAGATGAAAATATATCCTCTAATATCTCCCACGCCACCCTCATATAATTGTGAATTATCTATCATAAAGATAAGCACTGTTGACATTTACTTAAATGCTTTGAAGAATTCCATATGTTATGCAACATAGAATATGTTAAGGATAAGACAAAGTTTCAAAAGCAGCAGGATTGATAAACTGGGAGGTGTATTTAATGAAAATTAAGTAAATATTGTTCAGAAATAAAAGAATGAAAAACGAACTTTCCTATAATCTGAGGAGGCTCAAAAAAAGAATGTCTTCATCTTAACGAATAAATTAAGCTTGTAACAATCTTTATAAATATATTTGCACTTTAAAATAACTAGTTTTTGTAAAAATTCTTTTATTTTATTGTGCTAAGATATTTATGAAAATAATCAATTTATTGCATATGTCATAATTTTAATATACTAAGTAATGGATATTTATATTATGAAAATACATTTAAAATTTATATAAATAAACGGATCTAAATTAATAATAATGTTCAATAGAAAACGTAAGCAACTTATTCAGAAATTTATGTGCTTTCCTCTTTCTTTGTCAGGTGAGTGGGTTAAATGTTCATTACTTTTTTTTAATTTCAATAAATAAATCGAATTTTTGATGAATGAATTAGTTTTGAAAGTATTCATTGGCTTGAATATTTCTTTTGCAGTATTTAATTACTTATAAAATTCTTTCCTTTTACTTCAAATAAAAAAAGAATTTCATGGTCTGGAAAAACATAAATTTATAATTATTTGTAAGAAAACTCAAATTAATTTTAAGTGATTCTGAACTTTTTCAAACATAAGAAATAATGAAATAAATGTATGTTAAAATAATTCTTATAAAGGAAAAATAGCAATAAGTTTATTAAAAAGACTTGAAAGAATACTGGATATTGGATGCACTATCACCTCTCAAAAGGTTAACCATTTGCAGTTCGAAAAATAATTAGATGCAAAATTATTCGCCTAACACAAAGATTTGTTTATTTCTATGAAAACTAAATATATATATAATTCTTTTAAGTCGAATTTCTTTGAAAAATCAATCTACATCTTTTGATCACTCTGTAGGCGTTTTTAACGATTAAATTTGGAAAATAAATAAATAAAACCTCAAATGATAAAATGTCAAAATGATGCACAGTATTGAATGTCTAGTCAGAGGCACCATCGGTGTGCAAATGGTTAAAATATTTTGAAACTTTTCTGAAACCTATTCAAATATCAAGAAAAATATCTGAAGAATATACTGGCTGAATGTCGAGCCATACTCGACAGCGGGTTGTAAAGGGTTAAACATCAGAATTCTATCATGGACGTATGATATCATATTTGTGTACATATATGTTGTACACATTTGCGTTACATTTGAATTGGATCATGGGTCATCATAATCACATGTTATAAGTAAAACATAAGGAAAAGGAAGTTGTATGATATCAAACTGTCACTTGTATTAAGTAATAGTGAGTTATTTTTCTTGTTTATTGCTTAAAGAATATCGAAATTAATTTCTCAATATATTTTACTTACAACATGCAATAGTCAGTTCTATACCATAAATACAACGAAACTGTACCTTTGTCTTCTACTTATTAGGGATATAAATGGATTTCCCATCACATTTTAAGTATAGCACGCATGAAGGACTTCTATTCTCAATAAAAACTCAATAGCAGTCTTCTGGCTACTAGGTACCGAAATGTATTTTCAGTCATACTTTATGTATGACGTGAAAGAGCGTGTTCTACATCCAACCTGCATACGTCATTTGTTACTGAAAAAACTTACTGCTCCCAAAAGTAATTGAACAACTAATAAAATCTTACTTTTTAAACCTTACTAAAAATTTCATTCACAACAAAATAAAATGTTACTAAAAATGACCAGAATATCGAGAAAAACAGAAATATTTTTTACGCTCAAAAACTCTAGAATTTTTTTTATTACTTCGACACTGAATTTCAATTTTAGTGAAATATCTGCTACCATTTCTCATCTTCTTATGGCTCACTTTTTCTCACTCTTTTCAACTTCTTATTCTTCTATGACATCGAACTTTTTCATTCGTTTTCTTTACAATCTTTTTGAACTCTACCCGTTTTCTCGAATCGAATGATTTCCTTTTAAAGGAAATCATTCGATTTTCTTTGTTACCTAAAAAAATTAGGGAAAGTTATAAAATAAAATGAAAAAATATATAAAAAAAGGTTGCAAATAATATTATTCATAAAAATTAAGCACATGCATGAAATGAAAAAGTAAAATCAAAAGAAATGAAATACATAGCAAAGTAGATGTAAAATATCTGACGGAAAATGCGAATTTAGCAGAAGTTTTAATAGTCTCTCTTTTACTGAATACTTTCCGCTTTAAGAGCGCTTTAGATTTCCCAAGCTCATTCTACAAAAATTTTATTCAATAAAGAGTTGTAGTTAAATACAATACTATCAGTTCAAATTTTTTTTTTAAACCCATGTATTAAAATTGATAAAAAATAATATTTTCTAAGTTTTCGTAATTGAAATAAAGTTTCTAGTAAATTTTTTTGTCAGAATTAATTTTAAAGAAATACAGTTTAACTGCTTAACTGTTTTGCCCTTATGCCGTACGTGCATCTATTTATTCAATTTTGATAGCTGTTATCTAAAAATAAACCATTCATAATGATAATAATTCAATATGAAAATTACTTCGAATGCATAGATAAGTCATGTATTCAATGGATTTTCATTTGAAGCAAAATAAAAAAAATATTCCGATAATAGAAGGAGTTATCTAATTAGATAGTAAAGAAAATAAAACATTTAAATAGTTAAACACACATTATATTATATAATTTTGCAAGTGTTTTACTGTAAATGCATTTAAATTTGGAATAAAAGTATTCTTAAATTTCCATCTAGGTGGTTGCACAGCCCAGAGGGAACCAAAATTGAATTAAATTAATGAACCAAATGTTAACCCAAAATCTGAAAACATCAGTGACTTACTTTAGCATTGAAAACCTTCAGACCCAAGAATTTCGTCTCTACCATTAATACATAATTTAAAAAAATGATAATACCTATCATTACCTATTTTCAAATCTGAAACGAAAGGATAAACTTATGTAAATATATCTGCTGAAGTAAAATTTCGTAAACGTTTCTGTGAATTGACAACTATTTTTTAGAAAGCACATATAGTATTATAAAGAAAAATAGAATTCTCCTTCGAGGTAAGTTGAAGAATTCGCAAATTCATTTTTAATTTTCCATTATTTTATTTAAGACAATATCATGTGACATACTGAATACCACTCTCGGTTTTTTATGTAAATTAATTGTATAAGTTCCATTTTGTTTCTTCTGTTGCATTAAAATTTCGTTAATGATTTATTTGGCATTTTTAAGAAAATGTTAAGATTTTAAACTTATTTTATGTAAAAACATTTTTTTATCAAAATGATGTTAATGATATCAAAGGGAGCATAAAAGAAGAATCATTAATAAAGTTTACCATGATTATAATTCAGATACTGAAGTAGGACCCGAATACCAAAATGATGATGAAAAAAAAAACCTTAAAAGTAAATCCGGGAGTAATTGTAATTACTTGTTTCAGAAAATAATACATAAAAAAATCTGAAAGTCAGAAAAATCGATTAATGGAATTCGTAAATGGAAGAAAACTCCCATTAGAAGTAAATTTTCAAGCAAATAGTAAAAAAAATTCTTTAAACCATTTTCCTCTTACCTAAAAATAACAGAAAATTTACTAACAAATTGTTTTTTCTTGCTTGTAAACAGTGATGTGATATGTATGATAATTTCATAACAATAATTCATAATTTATAATCTTTATTAACAAAACTAATTTTGTGAGTCGTTGGTTTTTAACAAATAGCCAACATTTTCCTTGAAGTTATTTGTAAACCTTTATAGCGTTTAAATAATT
Organism: Argiope argentata; assembly: GCA_026289955.1. NCBI lineage: Eukaryota > Metazoa > Arthropoda > Arachnida > Araneae > Araneidae > Argiope > Argiope argentata. The sequence goes on along the minus strand of JAOUZG010040071.1, from coordinate 1,382,018 downwards.
TTAATGCATTTGAATTATTTTTGTAATTTTAAATAGCAATATGTGAAAAACGCTATAAAACAATTCCATATAAGCTAGATTATGGCAGGTATTTTACATAATTAGTCAAACTTATTCAAAAGTAATATAAACTCGTGCAGAACAAAAAGTTGATTTTGTAAAACGAAAATAGATATATTATAGAAAGCTGAAGATAATTTTGAATAAACTGAGAGAAATGTTTCCAGAAATTTAATTAATTATCCATTTTTTTCAAATCTTTTTTATAATATCATTGAATTACATTATTGTACAAAAATAACTCTTTGTTTTAAACTCTAAGTATCTCCAAGGAATGTCTTAAAAATAATTTTATAACAATAACATTCTTAGCTGCATAACACATTAATAATTTTAAAAACTATAATCAAGCATCTTTCATGTTTAAAATATCCAAAGAGAATCATATCTTCTTTCTTTAAGTATTAAATGTAAAGTGAAGTTTTAAATTAATTTTTAACACTGCAAATGTAATTTATAAAACATAAATTGCATTATATGTAACTTTGTGAACTGCTTTTTGCTACTTAAAATAGTCTTAAACACTCAGAATTTCTCATTTCTAGTATGCTTTCAAGATTATTTCTCGATCACAAGTTTCTTTTTTCCCTTCAACATCAAAGCATTTGCTATTCAGATTTATATTTAGATATTTACATCTTAAATATATAATAAAGATAAAAAATAAATCTAATGTGATAGCTCTTAAAAGGAAATTGATATTCTGTATCTGTAACATAAAATACTTTCTTTCCATCGCTATTCTGCTATATGAAGCGAAATCAAATTCGAAAAGAAAATGTGTTTATTTAAAGGAGTTGTTATCAAGTATCATATGTGTAAAAGAAAAAAAAACTTTTAAATAGAACTTCAATCTGTGTAATAATCTGTTAATAAGTGTAATATATGTGTAAATAAAATATAATATATATGTATTAATAAGTGTAATAAATGTGTAAATATAATATAATATATGAATATTAATAAGTGTAATATCTGTGTAATCAATACGTGTAATATATAAGATAAATGCTGATCATATAAATGTTATGCGGTATTTTTCAATTTGCATATATTACACAACTATAAAAAATAAAATAAATAAACATAATAACGATTATATAGATATAGGATAGATAGATAGATGTTGAACATTTTAGTTCAAATAAATTATGATCTACACTTATGTCCGTAAATTATGGTTAATGCAAGTTCAGGAAAAGAAAGAGTCAGATGGAAAACAAATATGACATATTTGTACAGCCTATTTATTAAAAAAAGGTAAATAGCAAAAAAAGATTATGTACGTTTAATATCATTTATAAAATTGTGATTGTTTAACTCTCTGGAGCAAATTGCACTGAAAACCAATTTACAAAAAATCAATATTACATGGTTGGTATGAAGATTAATACATGGTATATCACCCAGATGATGGAATACAGTCCGTGCAATACCTAGGCAGGTGAAATATCAAATTATCGGTCTGAATTTGAGGAATGTTACACTGCACCCAAAATTTCGGTAGATATGTAGAAGGTGGTTGACAGGCTGCAACTCATGGCCAAGCGTGTCCCACACATGCTCTACTGGATTCAAGTCCGGTGAGAATGCTAAACAATCCGTATAGGTGTTATCATCCGATCGAAGACATTCATTTAAGATGTTTCACGGTGAGGACGGCCGTTGGCATCCATAAACACGATTTTTGCGCCCATGACGCCCCGAAACAAACGTAAATATTGTTACAGAATGACATTCCTACAGATTTGGTCTGTGATGTTTCAAATTTGCATATAATTTTTGAAGAAGTTTGTAATCATTTTATGGGTGATATATGTATAGAGTTCGATTTCTGCGTGACTCTGAATTATCAATTTATGAGCATGAGTGTATAATCAGCTTTCGAAGAAGAAAAGAAGAGATTAAAAACCTGACAACTGCCTTAAAAAAGCATTAAATGACAGTATTTACCTTGTATTTAAGTCTTTTTCTATTATAGACATTTTGTGTTATTTTAGCATCACGGCTAATTGAATGACTTTTCTAAAGCCTACTTTACGAATAATCTTTGTATAAATGTATCTGGGGCTCATTAAATTCGTTGTGATAATGACTTCTCTAAAGTCTGACAATTGTTCAGGCTTCTCCCTCACTATGTGACCGCCCCATTTCAAAATATTGAGGCTCTCATTGTAATTAAAACCCTCAGTTTATCAAAACTAAACAATTTAAATTATATAATCGTATTTTAAAACTTATATTAAATTACCCTTCCGCAAAAAAAATTAAGCAAGTGAATAAACTTTGCTGTTGAAATATTGCTAAAAAGGGAAATAAATTATACACTGCAGTTGGAATATTACAAGATTCTTTCTGTAGATAGAATGTTATGGCTGTATTAATGACGGCTGCAAGAAATATGACAGAGTCACTTAGTATCGCATGAAAAATAACATTTTAGTTCTGGTTTGATAAAAATTCGGATGCATTAATTTGGAATTATTAGAATTATATTCATAACCATTGCTTTAAATTCTATGAAAAAAAACCCTCCATTGAAGGTTATAAAAAAACAGAATTCTTCAAAAATAATGATCATTAGTGTATGTTTAACAAATAATTTTTCTATTAGAGAAAACCTGATATAGGAATTTATTTCCACTTTTTTTACTTTTAATATTTTACTATTTAAAATTATTTCTAATGGAAATATTAGACATTAAAAACATCACCTTTATATTTAATATTACAAAAAGAAAATAAATTAGGAAATAGAATTACATTTTGAAACAGAAATTTGATGGCCAAAATTATTGAATCAATAATACACATAATTAACTTTATGTTAAGCCTTTATAATCTGGTGAATATATTTCCTTCTAAATATACGATTAGAGCTCAAATTGTATGGCATTTTGCATTTCTTTGAAGGTTTCCAAATGTGACACGTTTGAAGATATCTTATCTAAGGCATATTATAAAGAAGTTTCAAGAATGTACGAGAACATAACGATTTCTAAAATAAAATCTTAAAATAGAAAAATAATTTCTTTTAAATTTTTAAATTATTAATTGAATGCACTGCAATAACATAAGAACATAATATACCATTTAAGGAAATCTTTAGAGTTTTAAAATATCCACATTTATGGCAGTATGAGTTAAAGTATTATGATTGAAGTATATTTAATAAAAGTCGAAATATATCTTTACAAATTAGCTTCTAATCTTAATTCTCATTAATTTCGATCAATGAAAAGATGAAATAATATCTTTAGTTAAATTTTAAAGGTTTGATAATATCCTGCTCTATAATCGGCTTAAAGAAATCACAAATCTTTTTAATGCTTAGAAAAGAATACCGTAGCTTATAAAGGAATTTATAAACTGAGATTTCAAATTTTTTACTTCTATATAAATCTCATTCTTACTAAGATTAGGTATGCGAAGAAAAGGATTTAAAATATAATAAATTTTGAAAAACGAAATAAATGTACGTACAGAATGAAATCATGTTAGGTTTATTTTGATTATTACTAATCACAATATTTTATTCGAGAAATATTATGTATGTTTATTCAAAAACAATTATATTTATTTATCGCCTCAATGATTATTTCATTAACTAATTGTATTTATTTTATAATTGTATAATTGTATTTAATTGCATATTGTAACAATTGTATTTCTTCTTTTTAAATATTTCGATCTGATGTTTTATTGCTTGTATAGAAAATGAATATAAATAAAATATTTCATCTCTTACCGATTTGTAAGCAAACCTCAACCCAACAAAACGAAGAATCACAATCAAAACTTACCTAAGAGAAAAGAAAAAAATCTTGTAAGTTTAAATACACATAAAGTTAGTAAATCAGAGCTTCATTTAAATAATTTATTGGTATTCAAATTTAATTCGTACAAAATTACAAAAAAGTGTAATTAGTGCTGGATGATAATTTTTCTCTAAATATGTCATTTCAAAGTTCTATAAATATAACAGATTACTTGAAGTAACTATATTAAAAAGATATGAAAGACCAAATAATTCGGCAGGTCAATTTGCAAGCGACAATTTTGGAACGTATGATAAAAATACTCTTGTATGTGTCTAACTGGTATATTTAATAAAGGAATTTTTTTCAACTAAGTTTCTTCTCAATTCTATAACTATAAATAAGTAATTATAAAAAAGTCTGAATTCCAATTAAATTTTTTTAAAAATCTCTGTGTTATTAAAATGTTCTTATTGGAAGGGATAATGCGCAGAGTGTTCATATACTGAGTTAACAATCAATGCCCATTCGACCTCCAAACCAAGAACTTATGGGCCACTGCAACCATAAAGTAGTTAGCCGAAGTCGCCCCTTGTGCATGGTGATTGATGCACGTATACATCTATTTTAGCCTCCACGTCCTCCAAGGTGAGACAATACCACTGGGGATACTGGATCAGAGAAGATCGCTATCTTATTTAGTTCTAAAATTCTATCTGTGGATGAGTAAATGAAATACATAAATGAAACCCACTCAGTGAAACGGGATGGACCCATGAATTGATAAGATGTACTCTTAGACCTAGATGGTGCTATCGAAACAAGAGACGCTAAAACTCCTTTTAAATCGCTGGTTTCGTCAGTAGCCTTGTTTATAACAAATACCATCTACACCAACGTAACAACACCAACGTAAAGTATTTAGATAACCGAAGGAATAAATGTTGCATTCTTCAAATTAGAATACTCTATTGCAAAGAAGATTTGAAATGCGAACTTGATAAAAATGATTATTGCCTATAACATATACATAAATGCAAAAATAGCTCTTAATAATTTCGTTATTCAATATGCAGCTTTTGGGAAGGATACTTTCATTTTAAAATGCTTTTACAATTTAGACGAAATATTTTATATATAAAATTATTGCATTTAAAATTTTCCTTATGGACGTTAAAAGCGTTAAAACAAAAACTTTCACCCACTCTATCTTGGAAATATTCAATCTTATTTAGACTATTCTCTTAATCCTTGAATTATATCGAGTCTTCGATTGTTTCTTGTACTCCATTGTAAGGCTGAACATAAAATAATTAGATTTATTAATGAAAAAAAAATATTAGAATAACAATACATTTCATGTATAATCGGAATATTTCTGGAAAAGTTACTTTTAAGCAGCAACTTCAAATTTCCCTACTTTAAGAATCCATAGATCTATTAATTTTTTTACGAAATAAAAGCTTTTCAAGAAATTGATTATTTTAGCTACAAACAATCTTTCATAGAGATGTCTAAAAAACGTGCAATTATTTTTAAGTGCTGAACTTAAGGTTTGTAATAGTGGGGAACGTGAAACGTTAGAGAAATGGAAAGGAAAAAAAGAATTTTATTTCCCTCAGTCCATGTTAAAAATAAAAATATTATGAAATGATGGCAATAAAATTAAAAAAAATAATATTGGTGTTAAATAAAATATTTAAGATAAAGCTATATTATGAACAATAAATGCATATATTCATTACGATAGGATAAAAAATATGTCAGACATGAAATCTTGTAAAAAGTAAAGTCATAAGAAAAGTTGGAGGATTGTGTTAAATATATTTTCATTGGAACATTCCATTATTGTTACCAAGTTTCCAAGTTACCAAGTTATAAGTAAAGACATTATTCCAATGCTATTATAACATATTACGAGATTGCAAAGGATGGGACAAACTATGACATCAACTATATCTCTTATAATCATTATTTATACCTTATATGCGATTTTAGTTAAATGATTATATTAATATAGTTAGTAATTTATCTTTTATGATAAAAGATAAAATTAACACTTTTTAGTAAACTTTAAGAAGGGTTAAAGAAACATAAAAAAGGTTATAAAGAGTGAAAGACGAAAACAAGAAAAGGAATCTCTGATCTAGCGAATTATTTATAAAAAGAATATGACTTAGAAGCAGAAAGTTACGTTCTTTTCAATGTTCGTACGAAAAGTTAAATTATTTGTTATTTTGCTTACTTGTATTTATAATTAATAAGAGAGTTTAAAAGGTCAATTGTTTATTCGCATAATTAAAATTATTGAATAAATTAATAATCAACTCTTGGACATTTTTTTTTCTTTTTAAACTACTTAACAACAATTTTTACCTTCTAAAACTGGCAGTTACATTTTTATTCAAGAGAAGCACAAGAACAGATATGTTTTGACTTTCAAACATCGAAAGATACGTGTCCTTTATAGATAGATGGATATGTTTTAATCGCTAAAGTATTTAAAAAAAGTTTTCATTGTACTTCTAAACATGAAATTAAAAAAAAAATCATTTAGATTTTCATTTTCACTTTAGATTTTGATTTCAAAATATATCATCATAAACTGAAAAAATATTATCTTTCGCTTGGAATGTGTTTTATGTGAAGAATTATAATGAAAACTGAGCTTGAAATAAATAATCTGAGATTTAAGGATACAAAGGCTAATTTTTGAAATTCATTCTCAGTAAGCAGATCCAGAATAGCTTCAATCCGTCATATTAGAAACAGGTCACACGCCACTTTCACGATTTTTTTCATTAAGTTTGTTTTCTTAATTTTAAAATATTGCAAAAGTATTATTGAACATTCGCCCGAATAACTAAGCTGAAATTCGAAAATAAGAATATTTTGGTTTTAAGAGGTTTCAGATGTCCTTATCTCTTACTGGACGAGACAGATACGTCATCGCTCCTGAAGAAACTTGAAACTTAGTTTAATTTGTAGTTTATTCTGGCCAAAAAATCTTTTTACTTGTTTACTTGTTTGTGATTAAAAAGTTTTAGAAGAAACTTTTTTGCACAAAAAAATTATCGCATTATTCTGCTTTTATTATTCAAGTTGGAATAGCACAATTTATTTCATAAGAATCAAATCCATTTTATATATTTTTTTTATTCGGCGAAGATTTATACTTAAATGTTAATTGCTCGAGATCGTTATTCAAAGACATTATTACATTCAAAAAATATGCACAACACATTTTAAATGGTTTTGGACTGAATTTTAGAGAGGTAAAGCAATTAAAATTAGTAGTATAGACTAAAACTTAAAAAAAATAACTAAATTGTGAAACTGAAAAACTGATGGAATTTTAGAGCGATTAAACATAAAAACATTTGTTTCAGTATATTTAGATTACAAAATTTTAATCAAAATTAAAACTATATAAATAATACCTTTAATTAATAATACTGATAATTAATACCATCTTTTTATTTTTATTTTATCCTTTATCACGTTCGATCATAATTATATTTTTAATTGCTTTTAACTACTTCAACTTCTTACAATTTTTGCTTTAATTATTACTTTTAATTTTCAATTTTATTTTCTTATGTAAATGTATATAGAAAAAAATGATGTAAGGATCAGGACAAAAATAGTAAGCCAATAAATAATTTTAAATTCAATGATATTCAAGAAAAATGTAATGAAAAATAATAATTAAAGACACATTTTCTGAAAAATTGTAGTAATTACTAGACAGGGACTTATAGCGATAAATCACTTTCTGGCACAACATATCAGATTTTTTGTTGTACTTTTAAAAAAAAATTCGAGTAACTCCTTTATGCACAGAAAAAAAAACGCCCAGTGAAAATCAACTTCATTTGTTTTGAAAGAAAATATTAAATTCATGGGGACAGGAAAAACTTCTGTTTAAGTATATTAGCTACTTTCAAAATGGAATAAGGTCAATTCGGGACTATTTAACTGGCCAGAAAGATACAGTTTTTGAAGTTTTACAATGCTATTAGGTTACTTTTTTAGATTATATATATATATATATATATATATATATATATTCCATTCTTTTAGTTATAATTCTAAATCTTTAAATTATATTTTTAATTTCCAGTTCTTATGTTCTTATTTTGTTACTTATGTCACTTGCCATGGACTAGCCCTTCCCCCCACTGATACAACTGCAGATTTAAGCCGAAAGGAGCGTCTCTTGTTTCTTAAGTAGCGCCAACCAGGGCCAAGGGGACGACTTAACTACACACTCATCACATTTGCTTGCACAGCCCCTTTTTACATGGGGACATAATCTCAAAGATAGCAGACAGAAGAACAACCATGCCCAAACCGGGACTCCCAAAACATAGAGGAAGATGCGCTACCTCTGTGCCAGAAAGCTGGCCTAGTTCTAATGGACTACAGCAAAGTTTAATGTGAAATACAATTTATCAGGTATTTTTATAGATATTTCTATTAAAAAAATGGGATATTTATAAAAATTGATGACTGGTAAATGACAGTTTTTATTTAATTTTTGAATTTATCTATACAATGTATCAATTTAAATGTCACATGTATATATTTTTTATTATCATATCCGGATATAAATGTGGCAAGAAGAAAGTTTCCTCAAGAAAAAGGTTGTGTTTATATTAAATAAATATAACAAGTATGCAGATTTTTGAGTGTCCTTAGAAGTGTAACCTAATTAACATAAACCAATATGTTAACTTGCTTTTATTGCTTTTGTGACATACAGTGACAAGACAAAAATAAAGGTAATGAAGTATTTTTCAACCTTTTTAAAAAGTCTTATATATACATATGTACAGAATAATAATATCAATAAAAAATACGTTATACTTATATACGTCATTTTAACTTTACCCTTAAAAGCTTTATTATCTACTGATGATAACACCACATGTATTTCTTTACGGTATTTTCAAAGAATAAAAATATCTAGATAAAACATTTGCAATCTCTAATGATTATGTGTACGTGTCTAGAAGTAGTCTAGACATAATATTTTTTTTGAATACATTGTCCCATGATAAGAAAAATCATTTATTTTTCTTATAGAAAACATAACCAATTATTAAAGCCGACAGCTAAATTCACATAAATCCACTACTACAAATCGAATTTGGTTCTATGCAGAAAGAAAAAAAAACTCTTTTTGCTATATAAGAAATCCCTATTCCACAAGAAGGTGAAAAGGGATACATATACAAGTCAAGGTTCAGATGCTTAAGCTTTTGTAACTTGTTTCAAATAAGAAAAAAATGTCAAAAAAATCGGTACCAAATACCTAGAAAAGCTACAACTTCAATAATAATAAATACAGAAACTTCTTTGGGAAGAAGGAAACTAGGGATTTCTGTATCCGAAAAGTAAAATATAATACAGAACTACAAAACAAATACAAAAAAAAATTGAACAAAAAGCAATACATTCGAAACTCTGGAATTTATTTCTTTGTATTTATATAAAGAAACAGTTAAAAGGATCAAATAAAGCATGGAGGTAAAGTAAACAAGTACTTTTGTCAATTGTTAGATTTTAAGTTATGAATTCATTTCAACTTTTCGCTTAGGGTAAACTGGATAGAAGACAATTGTTTATACTTTTTAATGTTTTTTTTATTAAAAAAATATTATTATTTGCTCTTTGAAAATTATACAGTTTTTTTAGGCTTAAAATGTTTAATTACAGTAGAATAAATTACTTCATCATTTAAATGATAATTTATTGATGCGAAGGGATCAAATATTTAAAGTCAGAAACAAATATCAGTCTTGGAGAATTATATTCAAAATTAAAAATTTAATCTAACTTTGAGTTAATATTAATGGGAAAAAAATATAAACCTTTCGATTTTGTATATTTTTTTCTAATTCTTTAAATGAATGAGGCTTTAATATTCAAATACATGCTTAAATTACTTTTAGACAGTTGAACTATTTTAAACCTGTTGCCTTTATCCTTTTTTATAGCTAGATTAAAAAGAAAAATTAACTAAATAAAATATTTATGTTTTTTTTTATATTTTCAAAGCATAAAATATCAATTATTCTCTCTTTAAAAATCTTGGATGACCACTTATTCAGTTTTATTGAAAATTGAATTAAATTTGATTCAGATCTCCAATTTTGGTGAAGATGCATAAACTCAAATGCGTGCTTTAATTTCATACGTCTAACATAATATAGTATTCAGTTGCTGCTTTTATTTATTTTTTTATACAGAGAGTAAACTACTTCTTTGGAAATTGTGAATATTTTCAAATCTGAATTTTTCTAAATATATGTGATAAATTTTTAATATAGTTCCTTCTCTATGTAATTCTTATATTTGAAAACTCGTAAAAAGGTATTTGCTATCTAATTCAAGAAATATGAAAGCCAGGAGTGAGTATTAAATATATTTTTAAAAAATTATCTTTTTAATATATGTTTCTTTCCACAGAAATACTTCAAATGGGAAATAACAGATGCATGACAGATAAATAACATTATTGATACATCTGATATATTCAAAAAATGAAAATTTTTAGTGATTATTAACAATGAATTTCATGCATTTGGTTAATTTGTGAGATTAAGTACCCTAAAAGTGCGAAAAATTGAGAAAATTGTACACTTTTTGATTTAGCATTAAATGTAATTAACTAAAATAAAATTATAATTTTTAGAATAACGAAACAAATACAAAAATTTCCATAGCATAGATTCTTATAAAGTAAAGAGATGAGATTCTTTTGTTATTTCATTATGAGGTAGATTTAAACGATAAAAAAATTTCAGGAATGGTTTTTTTTCTAAGTTCCACATTTCACAAGACAAAACAAACCCGAACACAAAATTGCACAACACTTACTCGAATACCATCTAATAAAGACCCCTAACAACGATGATGGAAAATATATATTGCAATTTATAAGGTAATGCCATCTATTGTACCAAAAGAGGTGGTACTAGATTTATGTAACTGCTATAATATATGCTTATTATTCTATATTTAGATTTTTCTAACACAAAATATTTAAATAAATATATATTGTAGAATTTAATTTAATTAATTTATTTGTTTAATTTTATTAAAAATAACAAATAAGGTGTATTATCTCTAGGGAAGGTTGTTTGGCCTGCAATTGGAATATATGACAGTCTTTATCATATCAGATGCATGAGAGCTTGCTGTTTCCAAATATTGCTATGTCTATAATTTTTCATCTGCTTTCAAACTGTTTTTTGTGCTTATTATCTGATCATCCACACTTTTCATTTGTTCTGTGATCATACAGCCTTTGCAAATGCTCTGTTATTATCCATCATTTGCACTTGATCAACGATCATACAGCCTTTGCATTTGGTATGCGACCATCCAGCCTTTGCAACTGGCCTACGATCATCTAGCCTTTGAAACTGATCTTTGATCCTCCAGCCTTTGCATTTGATCTGTGACCATCCAGACTTTGCATCTGATCCGTGATCATCTAGCCTTTGCGTCTGATCTGTGATCATCCAGCCCTTGTACTTGAAACATCTGAATAATTAATACTTTATTTTAAGGTTATTCTTACACCATGAAAAAAACAACTGTTATCTGTCACATTAATTCTTTAATATAAACTGCTTGAAAACTTCCTGAACCACCAAGCCTTATACCAATCCTCAACGCTCTTTATTTTGGAAGATCGATTAAATTTTGATACATCTCATAGTTTATTTCAAATCCATTGTGAATTTTTCCAGGCCATCTTGTTTCATTACAATGTGATGTTAGATGGCTGTCCAAGTTTAACATATCTAACAGCATGATAATTTGTTTCATTCATTGGACATGTCCCATATACCGGCGTCCTGGAATAGGTGTAGCGCGTCTTTCCTGAGAACTTAACTCCCGGGTGAGGCATGGTTGTTCTGTTTTTTATCAGTAAGGTGTGTGAATGTGTCCCCCCTGTAAAAAAACGACTATGCTAATGAATATGATGAGTGAGTAGCTAAGTTGTGCTCTTTGCCCTAGTTTGCGCTGCTTAAAAACAAAAGACGCTCCTTTTGGCTTAAAACTCGCTGATGCGTCGACGAAGCTTGCCCATGTCAAGTGCCGCTAATAACAGCAACAACATGACCCACATTCCAAATCTATCATAATTAACTTACAATTTCAGGAGCTCCTAGGTCACTAATTACACATTGAATCAATAGAGGGGCGTAGTTTCAAAAGATATTCATGATAAGAAATCAAAACTATTTAGAATGAATATACGTTTAATAATTGATCTGTCAAACTTTCAAAATACAAAGGTGAAATTTCGAGAAACGTTTCGTATTTTTATTCTAATTAATAAACGACGCTTAATTGGTGATATCTTTAAAACATCTTGAAGCACAATAAATGTTATGAATTTTTTTCAGAAATAAAAATATTTTTCTTATATAGTTAACTTACAAAATTTTAAATAACAAAAGGGGTGTTACAGGATAAAACAAATAAATTTTCATTGCCATTAGAGGACGAGGTCGACTCTTGATGTAGCAGCTAAGTGATATTTTGAAATGCTATAAAGGCAAATAATTGATATAATGGTGTTATGATAAAGCTCTCCTTCTACAAACAAGAAAAACTTCACTTACATATTACAATTGCATTTATTTATTTAATGAAAATAATTTATAAATATTTGAATCGTATTCACAATGAAAGGTTTTTAATAAAAGGTTTTGGTATCTCAATACATTCACTATGTGATTTTCTAATTTGTGAAACATAAATAGGCTTACGTTATTAAAAGCAACTGATATTAATTTTTAATTCTTACTTTAAATTAGCTCGCAACTTCGATATGAGATGATAAACTAATTTTGAAACACATGTTGAACATATCCTTGTACATTTGTGAATAGACAATGCCTACTCTTACTTCATTGTCTACATCCAAACACATTATTAGATAATAGAATCTATTGAATGTAAAGACATTTTCCTAGCCAGTGGCTTCATTCTATTGACATTAACGATTCAATTATTTTGCATGAATTAAATTTGAGAAGCTCGAGAAGAATTTACAATTGAGAATTAGCGAGTAATGGAATGAAGCTCTGACATTTTAGACTATTTTCCGCGCAACAGAACATTTCTCATTGTGTATTTAATTGAAAATTCATTTCAAGTAAGATGTATTTGATTTAAAAGAGAATATTCTCCAGATGCTCGTCTGATATCCTCCGGCAAAGAAGTTATCTCTTTCAGTGAATGAATTAGGAATTTTAAATTAGCATTTTATTTCTTTTTCCTTGCTCATATTAGGAATTCTAAAGAAATAAACAATATTTAATTCAAATATTAGAATATATAAAAGATCTTATTACTAATGCATCCTAATTTTAATGTCTTTACCAAATTAATTATTTGAATCTGTGGCGCTAGCTTCATAAACCAGATAACATCTACGATACCGAAGTCAACTTTTGTATTATGGTCATGTTACTAGCCCTAGCGCCGCGGGTTCGTACCAATAACTTCAATCGGTACAAATGTGACCTTGACAACGCAGCCTCTCGCAACAGTCTTGGCGCCATCTACCCGCAGCAAAAGTCGTCAAATTCACTTGACGCAAAGTAAGCAAACAAACAAAGCCACCAACCTCACTTCCGACAAGCAAAAGCAAAAGTCGTCAGACACACTTGACGCAAGCAAGCAAAAACAAAAGTCGTCAGACTCACTTGATGCAAGCAGCAATTCGCGTTAACGCTTGGCGCTATAAATATCGTTTGTCCCTTTGTTGACTCACTGGTGGGGGAGTACTGTGGAGCTAGCTTCATAAGCCAGATAACATCTACGATACCGAATAAGACTTTTGTGTTATGGTCATGTTACTCAGCTACTGGCCCTAACGTCGCAGGGTCTTACCGAGACCTTCATTTGGTAGAAATCTTATATTAACACCATAGTTTTATTTAATAACGTTAGTGTTCTGTTGTAAAGCAACACTAGAGCTATTTTGGAGCTAGCTCGTAATTTTGAAACACGGTCCGATGACGAGGATAGTACTTGAGTTGGCACCCTTCTCTCCACATTATTCTCTACCAGTCGGAGGAGGTTTGGCCCTTCCGGATTTAGCGTGCAACAGACCCCTTTACACGAAGGTTTTTTTGCGGAATTTGCCCGAACCTGAAACTACACGGCTGATGAGCCGAGACCTTACCACCAAGTCAAATCAATCTAATAACTCCATAGAAAAAAAGTTGAAAAAAAAATAGTTCGATTTCAAAGGTTCAAAACTTTACTCATTTGCATATAATTTAGGTTTTTTAATATATTATATGTCAAATCTTTAATTCGAGTAAAAATATTAGAGTTTTTCGAAAATTTAACGAAATGATATCAAACGATAAAATAATACTGAAAACGATTTTTAGTTCATGATTTTTCTGAATATTTTATTTTATGCACTTATGATAGATTTTTAAAAAATTGCAAATTGCAAAAATTGCATCGCTGTATACTGAATAAGAATAGCTGAAATGTCACACAATATTGTATAATCTTATTGAATTAAATAATTTCACACATTGCGTAATATTGTGAAGATGAATGCCCTACTTAAGAAAACCTATTATCCCACTCATTTAGTATAAATTATGGGTGGGATCAAACTTGGATAAAACTGGAGAAATCATGAGTACCCAGATTTTTTTCAGTATCACGTACATAGGAATAGTGCGCTTCGTACTATAATAAAGAAAAATGATAAAAACTAGTTAACCACATGTCATTGGCAAAAAGAAGATCAGGAAGATTCAATTATTCTGTGATATTTGTCAATTGCTTTGGCTACTAATAAAAAGGATGCTGCTCATACGTAAGCATAATATGTCACATTATCAAATTATTCAGAAAGTGGGCATCTTACAATTCAGTATGCTACAGTGCATCTGCTTATAAATGATATGAAAACATGAAGTTTTATAGATATTCTAAAATTTTATGTTGTTTCTACAAACTCTATATGTTGCGGCTAGATTTTGAATGTAATTGTATTATTCAATTGTAAAAAAAAATGAATTAGATACAATTTAGAAGTAATAAATCGTAGCGTGCAAAATTGTAAAATCAATGTAACCTTTGCAGCGTTTTTGTTTCCAAACCCTTTAAGTGGTTTTAAGATGAGTTGTATAATGATTTTCAATATTTTACCATTAATGTTTTCAATTGTTCTATCTAAATTCAATTGTCTTCTCTTTCATTCCACTCTCGCATACAAATATTAATCGTTCCTGATACACCAAATCCAAAGATGATAGTAACGCTGCATAATTCAAAAAAGTACATTTATCAAGATAATAATAAATGAGTCTTTATATTTAAAAGTCCATTCTTCCTCTGGAACAAAGAATTAAATAAGTTATTTCGAAATTAATTAATCAAAATGTAAAAAAGTAAACGATGCATAATGTCTGATCGTATAATTAAAAATAAACAAGATGGAAGTATTAAATGCTTTGTAGCCATTGTGAATCAATACAACAGCAGTTATGAAATTACGAACACTGTATAAAGAGGGATAAGGTGCTGTTTTGTCAATCGAGCAACATTGTACTTATCAGGAAACGCAGTTTGTTGTGATTCCATTGCGAAAACAATTGCAAGTAATGGAAAAATCTTTCCTTCGAAACACGTTTATCATCATTAATTTAGCAGGAAACACTCTTCGTTCATAATAACCTTTTGCCGAAAGCGAACATGTATTTGTGTTTATCTCTCTGGCACTAGAATTGATTTCGATGCAAAGAAGTATTCCAAACGCTCTTTAATATTTCGGCTATAACAAATATTGCAGAAATTCAGCTTCTAAGTTTCCGTTTTTCTGTTGTTCTAATTAATGTTCTTTCTTATACATTTGGAGCCATTTATTTCTCATCCAATAAACTTAGTTTTCATATTGAGCCATTCATTGACTATAAAAACAATTAATTTCTGAAATATAGAAATCGATTTATTTATTTCGAACTAAAAATTTTATCGAGTAGATTTGTTGTCACTGTTTAACTTATTGTCATTTTTCTTATGTGTTCTCTAATTTTTATAAATGTACTACCATCAATATAAAAAATATATCGCTAAGTTTATATTTCTCTTTTGTTGTTGTTGTGACTAATAGCACTTGCCGTGGAAAACCCCCCGCAGATGCGATCAGCAGATTTTAAGCCTAAGAAATGCGTCTCTTTGTTCCACACATAGCGCCATCTAGGGCCAAAATAACGACTTAGCTATTCACACGTCACAACCCTTTTTAGGAGGCGGACTTCATTCATGCAAATTCATTCATTCATCTCAGATCGTAATTTAGACCTGGAACAGAGACCAATCACCTTTGACCCAGTACCCCCCCTAGTGGTATGACTCTCGACTTGGAGGACTTTACGACCACGAACAGATTTAACGAGCGCCAGCCGACATACTCTCGGGATATTTCTCTTTTAAATATTATAATTTCAGATTTTTTTAAAAAAAAATTGAATTCTTTATATAAAAGTAAAGTATACAGTTTAATTCTATGGTAACGGTATCAAGTGAATTTTTATGAGTCATACATACGCAAAAATAAAGTCAGTGTAAGCGATAAATTAGAGAATTTCTAGGACAGATTTTTATATTTCCTTTGAAAAGAGAAAATATATCAAGCATGAAAAAAAAAATCTTAATGTATTTAAATATTTGAAAGAATTTCATTTACTGTTTTTAGACTTGCATTCATATTACACCTTACGTATATACATATATTTATTCAATACAATATTTGAAACTTCACTTTCTAACTCTTGTCCTTAAAAAAGAAAAAAAAAATATTTCAAGAATATTTAGAGATTTATATATTGGTCATCATTTATATAATATATTGGTCATCATTTATATAATATATTGGTCATCATTTATATAATATATTATATATTGGTCATCATTTCTATAAGATATAAATTGTTATAATTACTCTAATGGTCGGAAAATCCCATTTTAACAATCACTTTATATCTTATAATATTCTCTTGATATAAATATCAGCTTTTCTTAAATGTTTTATGATTAAATAAATTCACCCATTCATATTCATTCCTTCATTTATTTAATTCATAAATTAATTTGGTTTTTATCACAATCTTCATTTTATTCCACCATGTTGCATGAATGCTTCTTTTATACAAATGAGATGCTTGAAAATTTTCAAAAGTTATTTCTGGGCTTAGAATCCAACAAAACATATTTTCATCAGTATAAAACCCTAGATAACGAATGACCCGCTCTAGGAATCTCTTAAGAAACGTGCATTAGCTTTTGCCGGAGAAATGGAAGACTGTGTCAACTCGAATGACATTCTGCTTTCTTTATTCCTACCTCCCCGTTTATAGCATGGCAGATATATATCTTGTACCTTGTAACCTAGTAAAACAAGATCCCTCGGACACGCAAATGATGAAAGTGAGAGTGAAAATAAAATAAGTTCTACGTTACGCATATTATCATACTGAAGAGTAAGAAAAACTATGGCTTTCTTTATGGGCTAATTTAATTTTATTAATTATTGTGTTGTTGTTTTTAAACCTTTATGAAAGATTTTTTTTTCATATTATCACCCTATTAAAATCAAAAGAAAATATTTCGGACGTTGCGAAAGTGACATCTTATGGAAACGTCACTAGCTTAGCAACATTTTTAATATGCTTGGAAGGAAAATACAACGCTATTTAGATATTTTGCCCATGTATAAATTATGTAATATACATTTATTTTGCGAGTAACAAAAAGGCAGCTATCTTCTTCCAGCAGTTTTATTCAAAATAATTAGACTTTTCTTATTTTCCATGTATTTTTAATATTTCAAAATAATAATTTTAATTATTAATAATATAAGTGTAATAAGTAATATTTTTCTACTAATTTGTTAAATTTTAATAAGAAATTAACATTTTTTTTAAAAAAAATTCACATATTAGGTTTAAATCATTTATTTTTAACAATAATTACCAAAAAATTGCAGTTTAGATATTTCTAAAATCATCAAATTCAAAATATTTAAGATTATCAAAGCTGTATTTTTGATATAATTTCATAAAATGTAAATAAATGTTTATGATCCCAAAATATTCTTATGTATTGTTACAGTTCTCATAAATTTAAGAAACTGCTCATGAATAATTTCTAGGAATCAATTGTTCAGAATAGGCGGTGTCCCCAAATGAGGACCCCCTCTCGAGGAAGCCAATAGGCCAAAAATTTCTTATCTATTGAAGTTTATGCTTTGACTTACTTTTTTATAGTGTCGTGTTATTTTTTCATATTAATTGTTAATTTTTCATAATTTTTAGAAAATCTCAGTAACAGAGTACCGAAAATGGGAAATTAAGCTAGCAAATCACTACGTAACTGTAATCAAATGAACACATTGTCTATTTTTCTAATATCAATATTTTAGCCAAGTAACTAATTGTAATTATTTAAAAAATTCAAACTTGCTTAGTAAATAAAAAAAAATTAAATGGACCACTTTAATTAAAGATAATAATTTGCTTGGTAATTCAAAAATATTAAACCTTAATATAAGTACCAAAAAAGATATCAATTTACTAGATACTGTATATTTTTAATTTTATTTGAATTATTTAATTCACAGAAAAGAAATTTAATATTTTATTTTAAAATTAAAAATGTTTATGCACATATTTTATATCCATACACATAACCATGTTAAACAAATCATCGAACTTGTAGTTTACGTTCGATTAATTGATTGATTATTGTTGACTATTCGTTTTATTTATTTTAATTCTTTTGAATAAATCAGTGCTTATAGAATGGAAATATTCGAAGTTTGATCTAATCGAGTCATAATTATATATACATGTTTTCAGGTTAAGTAAATAAGATTTTTTATCATTGTTAAGTACACTACTGGTATGATAGTGAAGCTAATGTAATTCAGTATTGTTGCAGTGGTTAATGTTGGTTTTTTTAATATCTGAATTAATTCAGTTTGAGTCGTTTATGGTTAAATGGCATTACCCAAAGTTTAATGATTTCAGTTAATGTCTATCATTAGAAGAGGAGAAATAAATTTTGACCATTTATTGGGAGGGTGCTATTATTTTAATGGATTTACTGCTATTACTTTGCTGAATTTATTTACTAATGATATACTTACTGTATAAATAAATTATTGCATTAAAATATTCTTAATACATTTGTTCGTTTATTGGTATTTTGGCTTTTTCAGTTTTGTGACTTCTTATAGGAAATGTTTATTTATGTATTTCTTTTTGTTCTTTGGAGTATTTATTATCCTACATTTATTACAAGTTTTTCAATTATTAAAGTTTGTCTTGAAACTTTTTGCTCTATACTTTGTTTTCATGAAATTTTCTCAGAGAAGGAATAATTGTTTTAGGGTGATTAGGTCTTTGTCTAAGGATATGTTATCAACTTTCGAATGAAGAATAAGAATCATTTTAATAATTGTAATTAATTAAAAACAATGATTTTTAGAGTATTAAGGTATTGTCTTTTTTTAACATTAAACATTTTAAAAAAATGTTTATATCATTTTGAAAATCGTATTTCATATCATTCAGTAGTTTTTACTTCTTTTTTCAAAATTTATGGCAGGTTTTTCTGGACCAATTAAATTATTTCGTATCATAACACTTGCCGTGCTTCTATGTCGAGCTGACACGTTTGGTTTAACGAGAAACAAGCCTAACTATACAACTAATTTCGAGTTTCAAAAATATCATTTTCAAACTTAATTTAAAGAATTGTATTGAAGTGCGTACTAGGTGAACGAAATACAATTATTTTGTTTCCATAAAAATGAAATTAAAAATTTGATGATGTTTCATTATATTCTATATGAATATAATGAAAATGTATTTATATTAACATAAATTGAATCACTTATTAACAGCTTCACTGAAAATAGTTTTATATTATGAATATCAAACCTTTCATTTGCTTACTATGATTAAGCTTCAGACCGAAACAATAATTATAAAAAAAGAAAATGAAATCTTCGATCTTAAATTTCAAGTTATCATATATGAACATTATTATTTTCACGTCATTATCTGTCTTAATTAATTTATGTCAGAAACCGGTTTGAAACAATAACAAGAATTCTCTACATATCTCTATTCCTATCTCTCTATTTCTCTCAATATTATATTATATAAATTTTTAAACGTTCATTTTCACTTTTTTCAACTGGCAAAACCAAGTTTTGGAACTCGAACGATTTTTAGATGAAATCCCAGCTGTGATATCATATTTCTTCATTAAGCTTTTAAATACGAATCTGCTGTCAAAGAAGCATACGTAATAATATTGTATTACTGGTAAAAGCAGGTCAACCTTTTAAAAACGTATATGCTTTCAAAGAAGCGTACTTAATGCAGTGCAATACTAGCTAAAAGCAGGGGTTTTTTTTCGATAAATTTCGAAGACACAAAAACGTCTTAATCAAAACAACATTATGTTCTCACATGATCATAATAAAAACAATTTTATCACTAAAAATTTCCATCCAATTATGAAAGTATGTTTAGGAAAGAAAAGCAATAATTTGTCTGATAAATAAAAGATAACTCATATATATATATATATTATTTCAGATGAATAAATCCTTATTTCTAAGCAATAGAATTCATTTTAAAAGAAAATTAGGGAGATACAGCGTTGATTATATAATATATTAAAAATTATATAAACACAAGACTCAAGTCTTTTCATTTCATAATTTAAAATATGTTCCAATCATTCCTTTCTACTATTCATACAGACAACATTTTCTTTATAAAAATGTATCTCCCAATGCTTCTTTATTTACAAACACATAAAAAATTGATCTAGAAAGTAACAGAACTTGTATTAAAGGGAAAATATTTATATTTTATGTAAATGATCGCCATATCCTTGAACTGAAAGCAACAGAACACCATAATATGAGTTGCGAAACTGCGAGGAGCAATTTACCTAATACAAACCCAGGCTAAAAAATTCTGCTTTTCCTGAGGAAGGAAACTGCTGAAAGGGCGGCTACTGCCATTATTTTATACATCAGAGAAAACTCCCTTTTATTTCTACAGCACTCGAGACTATTGAACTCTTTTTTTTTATTAAAGAACGACATTTTTTCTTTGAGATTCTAATAAAGTTATCTTGGCAAAACTTTCAAGAATTGGAAATGGAAAAAAATAATGAATAGGCTTCGTAGAAAAATTTGTTCTAAAAAATGAGGGCATGTGTCGATATATAGAAAGTGTTTTTCTGGGGCATATATAATAGTACAATTCCTTGTACTAACTTAGAGTATTGACTGAACATGTAAGGAGTTATAGACAATATAAATCGTTCTTCAAACGTATCAATTTTTTACGTCATTTTTTTCCAAAAAAAAATCTCAGTTTGGTATGATACCTTAAAAATGGGAAGAGAGCTTCCAATTGTATAATCAATAGCTAATTTTTTTTGGATGGAATATATTTTATAATAGCTTGGGGAAAAAGTTTTGGGCTTAGAAGTCGTCAGTTCTTTCTTAATGCAAATTTTGTTGAATATTTCAATAAAACTGAATGCTTTAATAATATCAACATGTGTGGACTCTGTGAAACTTGCTCTCATAGTTTGTAATAATTGTTTTATTATCTCAGATAAAATTTTAAACCTGAATTTGACTATTATGTTTGCGAAGACCATGACCTAACAGAATAGTGAAGACAGTGACATATATTTTGAATATTTTTACTCTGCTCAAATGAGATTTTGTGTTTCGTAGTAAATTGAAGAAAACTGATGATATTTTGTATATTCCCTTTTCTTAACAATCTGTTGGGATCAAAATTTGATATCCGATTCCATTTTTCGATTTGTTGTTTGTTTAAATTTCGTGTTTACAACCTATGAATTTTAATGCCAACAAAACTTAATACTGTGAAGGATTTAATTCAAAATTCGGTGTCACGTCTCATTTCTTCAATTAATTGCATGTTTGAGTTTCGCATTTGCAATCATGCATGATTTCTTTCCAACAAAATATAATATTTTGACAGATTTAATTCAAAACTTGTTACGGATCAATATTTTAAATTCTGAAAGTGTTTATAACTTTAGAATTTAGATCAAATTTTAGACCAAATAAAATTTGATAGGAAACAAATATATCAAAATTGAAATTAGGATAACATATCAATTTCCATCCTTCTTAATTAAAAAGATTTTTTATTGTATCCATAATCAAGCAAGCAAAGATTGAAAAAATAGTTCCTACAAGCTCAAATTCGTCAAAATTATTAGGTTGAAATTTTTGCTAATTTCAATGCTTTACCTTTATAAAACTTTGTTCATGAGAATGTAAAAACACTTTGTATTTGTAATTTAGCCATATGATGTTTTGCAACTATCAGTATAATTAATTAATAATTCGCTTTTTCTGCAGCTTTGAGTTTACAATTTAAATGCAAGTATGAATTGGAAGCTAAACAAAGGTTATTCCTCCATGGATTCCATGCTTTCAAGCTTTCGTTAAATTACGAGGGTTACAAATGAGCAGAAATTTCACATGCGAGATTTTTCATTACATAATATTAGAATGGAGATCCTCGATGGCATGTTTAATAAATGCAAAACATCCATGTATGACTAAAATTTAATTTCATACATTGACCAAAATTTAATTTCAAAACCTGGACAAATATGCAGGTTGAGCTCGATATCATGATTTTTTGAAAGAAAAGAAATGCTTTTTTTAAATTGATAAAATGTTTATTTTTTTCCACTAGATCAAGAGTCAGAAGTTTCTTTAATTCTTTTATCACGATGTTTAATGGATTTTTTATTCATAAAAAAGCTTATTTATGTAAATAATTTGATTGATTTATATTTATATGCATGGATAAATTGGTTTTGAAAAATCCTTATCCAAAGAAAGGGTATTAGTAAATGTATACCTTAATAAATAAATGTCAAAGATAGCAGCTCCCCCTATTTGTGGATTACAAAGATTGTACTACGAAGTTTTACAACGATTTTTGCTTTCATTATTTAAGTTACCATCATTCTTAATTCTTATATATTGATTGTTAAATTTCTTTTTATTCTTCAAGCATGATAACAGATTCTTTTCAAAACACACATGGGTATTGAGATACGTTGTGTAGTTGCACATATATTTCCTCTCTGTTATGGTACATATTTTTCTGCTTTCTTTCTTATGGTTTCCTTATTTTTATGGTTCTTATTTAATATCAATCTATTTAATATTATTCATATTAGAGGAAAAAAAGAAGAGATCAATAATTTTTACCCGATATCATTTTTTAAAGATTTTTATAATGTTAGAACATGTAGTTTTTGGGGAGGAGGTTTTTGCCGCCAACAAAAATCCGCACGCGAAAAATAAAATTGTTATTACCCGCATGAACATTTCAAAAAAAATCCGCCTTTAATAACGCATTGCCATTGCATTTACAAACGCTTTGATTAAAAAAATAAGTTAATGGCTACAGCAAATAAAACTTGGGAAATTGTCATTTTGAGCAAGTGATTATATGAAATGAAAAAAATAGAAAAATTTTTTTACAATAAATGCGAGACAAAGTTTTTTGGTTTGTTTGCAATACTAAAGTGACACATTCAATGAAACAATTAAAATGAATAAAAAAATTAACTTGCACAAGCAATTGGTGCTTGGCCGTCCCAGAAATTATGATCAGACATGATACATTGAAATATGCATATCAGATTTCATTTCAATCTTTTTTTTCATTGATTGTTTCCTTTCTTTTTTCTTTCCTTTTTTTAGTAAAAAAAACTTAGAATTCTTTGTCAATATCCAAAAAAGTTTTATCTTAATTTTCTTTTTCACTTTGATAAAAAAAATGAAAATAACCCAGTATTCTTTGTCTATTGTCCAGAATAGTTCTACTTTTCCTTTTCTTACATTTTCTTTTTGTAAAACTCTCTTAGAGAAGAAAATGTACGCAATTGGCTCTAATAATACGCCGTTTTATGAATTACCCAAATGAAATTTGTAATTTGTCTAAAGCAGGAGGCAATGGACTAATGCAACAGTCCCTTTGGCCAGAAAAGTGCTGAAACCAGCACAACGATTCCCATTTAATGCACAAAAGCAAACTCTTTCCTCCATTCCCGCAATCTCGGCGATCGGGAAACTTAAAGGCTTATATCCTTTATCCTGGAGCGAAGGGTGCCATTTGGGCCTTAAGCTTCAAGTAGAAACAATCTAGGCGAAAATAAGAAGAAAACAGTGAAATCAGAAATCGGCTACCGACAAAACACATTCCATAAAACTAAGCGTGTATATATAGATATATATATAGTAAGCACCCAAATGTTCCATTCTGGAGTATGTATTTTGTATTGCCTTCCAATACTAACTCGATGGAACTTTGTATTGACAGAAAGCGAGGAAGGTTCAAGGCAATATAAATTGAATCTTCTTATTTATGGCTCATCCCAACATCACAAGAAAACGTTTAGTGTTTGACTTTAAAGCTGTACGACATTCTTTGTATTTCTTTTCTTTTTTTACCATCTCAGGGCTTAGGAATTATACGCTTCGTTCTTTTTTCTTTTTTTCCCTCCCTGTTGAAATGGGCGAGATTAATTGTCTTGTCCCAAGAGGACCACAAAAAGAGTTTTATTTATAGCTCTCTCTTTTTTTTTAATTCTTTAAGATAAGCGTGGAAGTGAAGCATTTATTTTTAATAAGAGTGAAAGTGGAGATTGTAATAAACTTGAGCACGGAACAAAAAACAAACTAATCCCCTTAAGATATATTATTAAAATATATATTTGTTACCAGGGAAAAGTTTATTAAATAAATATAATTATATTTAAAGGAAATTATAAAACTTTCCGTGCTGGTATAATTTGCGATTATTCATTGGATCGAAACTATATTAAATAAAATATTTTAAAGTTTCTTCTTAATATTTCTGATTTCTTTAATATAAACTTCATTTTTATACAGAATAACATGGAAGACTACAAAATTAATTACATTTTAAATTTATAAACCTTAGGAAATTAAAATGTATGAAATGTCATTTCGGTAACTAGCACTTTAAAAAAATATTTATAACATTTAATTTATAATTATAAAATTTGCATAACATTCTAACTATCAAATTATTTTCAAAATCATGCTGATGAAAATATTTATCAAATTACGTTACTTAGCACCTATAACATGGGTAGATTATTTCATCATTTAGGAAAAATTCAATTTGTTGTCGTATTTTAATATCGATATTTTCAGAAATATTAGATGATATTTAAAAGAGATTAATTTTAGTTTTTAACAAAACATTTATAAGAGTAACAGTTCATTTCTTTTATAGAGAAATGAAAAAATTACAGATAATTTTTTAATTTATTATTTTGAAATACATAATTTGCTCTGCTTTCTGACATTAACTCAGATGAATTATTTCCTCTGAATAAGTAAAATGTAATTACAAGTGAATACAAAAAACGTGGTTTTTTCTTAATATTTCGATCATTTGTGACATGATATTATTATTAATGACATAATTTTTTTATATTATGACATTAATTTATTATTTATGACATAATTTTTTATATTATGACATTAATTTATTATTTATAACATAATTTTTTATATTACGATATTAATTTATTATTTATGACATAATATTTTATATTATGACATTAATTTATTATTTATGACATAATATTTTATATTATGATATTAATTTATTATTTATGACAATTTTTTATATTATGACATTAATTTA
>JAOUZG010040071.1:1248140-1347027 GCA_026289955.1 Argiope argentata | reverse complement strand
TATATAGAGTAAGAGGTAGAATTGTAAATAAACTTTTACATGAATCTATACCATATATGTAATTCTTGTTCATTTATTACATTGAAAATAATTTATGACTAAAATGGTGAATATAACATTACATTTCCATTTTGATATCTTTTTTCTCTACACTCTTGGAAACATATCCTCCCAGTACCGTTATTCTTTTTTTCTCTCAATAAAAATATAAATTCTTGATAATAATGCAAAAGCACTCAGTTGTTTGTTTTGTATTCAACCTGTTAAAAATTGCATATGCCTCATGTCATTTACTTTCGTGAAAATTTACATAATACATACTATATAAATTTTTTAGCATTGCAATATGATATATAACTTAATAACATCCATATGTCTCCACACTTGAGAGTTTTATACATTTTGTTACAACTGAAGAAAACCATATAATGCAATACAAATTTGTAACATTACTTACTCCTTTTATGACACTCTCATCTTATTTCCATTAGACCCTCTCATCTTATTTCCAAATTATGAATATATAAGGAAAGTATTTTCCTTTCAGGGTGATTTCATTAATCTGCTCAAAAATACCTCTAAAGTTTTGATAATTTATTACTTAATTGTTCTTAAACAAACCAAAAACGTGACATGAATTACGTGAAAATTGTCATGGATTGCGTCTTTTCACAAGTGAGCTTTTGTTATTTTTAATCTATGGAAAGTGTATATTCGAACATGTGTTGTTTATATATATAATTTTTTTCAACTTTTATCCCTTTTAATGCCCTAATATATTTAAAAAATTATAATTTATACTGTTATTAATTTATTAATAGGGATATGAACTTCACCAAATAACACTAATTAATTTAATTTTTTCTGCTTAATTTTTTATAGTATACATAAAATTCACTTTATACTTGAATATAAAGTGAGTGTTATGTATGTTATGTAATGTTAAGCATGCAAGGTTAAATTTTTTTTACATATATTTATTTGCTTTAAAAAGTTTTTACTTTTAAATTATATATTTTTAATATTTAATCGTTGTTTAAATGAAATCGAAAAAAAAAATTTCTTTTCTTATTCTTGCATAAATACTCTTCAGGTCATCTTCATTATAGATAAAACGTTTTATCGGCCGGCTTTTTGGCACAGAGGTAGCGCGTCTTCCTGGTGTTCTGGGAGTCCCGGTTTGGGCATGGTTGTTCTTCTGTGTGCTATCTGTGAGATGTGTGACTGTGCCCCCTGTAAAAAGGGGCTGTGCAAGCAAATATGGCAAGTGAATAGCTGAGTCGTGCTCTTGGTCCTAGTAGGCGCTACTTCAAAAAACAGGAGGCGCTCCTTTCTGCTTGCATCTGCTGCTGTATCAGCGGGAGGCTTGTCCATGGCAAGTGCCATAAGTAACAACAACAACCTTTTTATCGATCATTGAAAATCTAATTCTACTCGATTTCAATTCAATGCTGCATTGTTTTTATTATATGTATACATATGACTCAATCTTTTTTTCAGAGATATTGTTAGTAACATTGCTAGCCAGCGTATAAATCGAAAATGCTTGATTTGAAAAATTTGGCAATACATTTTATAAATCTTTGTGTGACATCTAGTTTGTATTTCATATATATATTTTTTTACTTAGAAAACATGCAGAGCCTTGTACCAAATAAGCATCATCTGAGGGAAGTCATGTCACTTTTTTCTTTCCAAAGAGAATTGTAGTGGAAACACATCGGTTGCTGTTATGTATTTATGTTATTCAATGAATACAATTGTCAAACAGCGATATCGGCGATTTTAATACAAAAAAGTATGATATAAAACAGAAATAATTCCAGGAAGTATATTTAGAAGTGTTGCTTCATTAAACCGTCAATAGGAATTATAGAAGCAGTAACTGATAAATTAGAGAGAATTACCAAAATATGGCGAACTGCATGGATAAAATTATTTTCGAAAAGGATAACATTCCCCTACATATTACTTGAAAAGTGACGAAACTTTATTTAAAAAATCCTTTCATTCCGTTTTTTGTTATGACCGTTGTATTCGCCAGATGTTGCTCCTTCAGACAACTGTTTTTTTTTCTATGCAGAGTGTATTTTCTGAAGAAAGATTTCTATCCTACGCAACTATCAAAACTGAGTTCTATAACTTGATGACATTTATGCATTTAATTTTTGGAATCCGTTAGTTGCCAGTAGGAGGGAAAAAATAGATAACTTCTGAAGGGGATATTTTAAAATAACTCGATATTTAATTTTTAATAGCAAATAAGAGTATCTTTTTCAAGTAAAAAAAAGGACGGAGTTATATTTATATACTTATTGTAATTTTTAAATATGAAATTGTTATAGAAACAAAGTAAAATGTTTACTTTAAAAATATATTTATAATAATTTTCATAAAATTATAAGTATTTTTCAAAAATTTCTATGCATATGAAAGCAATTTCACAAGCAATAACTGGATATATAATTTCATTAAATTTATTGTTATCATCTCAGAAAATAGAGTTTAAGCCGAAGCATTTAAATAAGCCATACAAAGAAATGTTTATACTTATATTATTATTTATATTTTGAAACATATTTCGTTTAATTCAGTAATACATGCTTTCCTCTAACATATTTATTTATGAAATACATTTTAATATATAAAGTGTTTAAAAGTATATTTTAAAATACAATACAAATGTTTCTCGAGGAATATTTTAGAAAAGAAAAAGAAAGGAGTAATAAAATTTTAATACTTAAGGAAAGTATTCTTAAATTTTTTTATTCGTTTTTTTATTACAAGCGCGTACTTTTATTATTTTTTTTATTTTGTTTTATAAGCAAAGAGTATGTAAAATTAGACTGTAAATTAATTATTATATATATACACCAAAATCACGTATTAATATATTTTTCCATATTATGAATAAAATTGTTGTAAAGTAGAAGTGGAGGTATTAGATAACTTTATAATGTTATGAAAACCATATTTCTTTTATTAAATGATTTATGAAAAAGTATTTTATAAATAGTTTTATGTTTAGGTATCTTTGAAAGATAAATTGTAAAAAAGTTTTCCTTTTAAGTAGCAAAATTATTTAGCTTTTCATCCAAAGAGTTATTAAAACACGTGGAGCCGTGGGAAGAAATTATTTTTATAAATGTTTTTATACTATTTCAATAATTTTTATTGAACGTGTTTTCTATACAAAAAATTTATTTTTGTATACAATCCATGATTTTAAAGAGTAATTAATTGTTAATACAGAAAAGAAATCAAACAAACAATAATGAAATGGAATAAAGGAATAAAGTAATTATGCTGAATTTCATTCGTTCTAATTTAATTTCTGATATTAATCATTATTCATAAGAAAATAAATAATGAACAATTAGATTTATTGATGGTTGGTTTTAATAATTGCTTGCGGATTTACCATTCTTTTCAAAAAGGAAACACAAAGGAAAATAGAAACACAATAACACACAAAGTATGAATACGTGCCTATCTCTTATTTTTACGATCAAAGAATATATTGCATACAGGTTATGAGACAAATTGCAAGATGGTTTTATTTTATGATAATTTCGATAATTACCAATTTAGTGGTTTGCAGAATAGTTAAATATATCTAAATGAAATTTATTCCATTGTTGTTACATTCCCATGATAACCGGGGACGAATTCATTAGTTATTATTTAATTCAACCAATGTATATGCTGTCAGAGTTACTAACAAATATAATAACATTTTTAAAACTACACGATTCAACATCGCAGACTTTTTATTTTATTAGAAAATAGATGATAATTTTCATTTTAAATTCAAACAGATTTCAATTTAATATGTTTTAGAATTTGATGGAGTTAAGATCATTTTAAACAAAAGTTTTTGATGCTTAATTTTATAGATTTAGTTATATTTTTCAAAATTTAAATGATGATTGTAAAAATACAAAACAAAACCTTTTTAAACTAAGCCAATTCAAAATAACAAGCGTTTAGCTCATGATGAAAAATATAAAATATTTTGATAATTCCATGTTCCCCTCAGTGACATAATCAAAAATGGTCTTTTTTACTGCAGAAAGTTTTCTGCGATAAATGAAGCGAATCCGCTGTCATTTTAGATGTAATGAATCGTGTCTCCCCGTCTCCCAAAATTCGCTGACTCCACACACAGAGCTCACCATTAATCAAACCCAATTTTATGTGATTCAGAACAACGCATGCTAACCGTTATAGCCTCTGCACAGTACATTCATTACAGCATTGATAAGTCCGTTTCTGCCATCAGCATTTTTTTCCCAATACTTAAAATATGACGAAAAGCAAGAATAATTCTAGTTTCAAACATAAATATGACATAACTGTGAATTAATGATTCTATTAAGAAGGAAAAAAATTATGTACTTGCATTCTATTCATATATATATATTTTTACAAAATGCATCAGTAATCCCCTCCGTCCTTTTTTTTTTTGACAGAAAAATCAAAGCCATATTCCATATATCCTGATAGATAGTTTTTCTTACTTTTACAAAAAAAAAATATTTATTAACTATGTTTCATTGATTTTAAGCCAAAACATTTTGAACATGGAATATTAAATGTAATAAACTTGGCGATACAACATAAAATAAATTGTCTTTTTTAAAAAAAAAAATAACCTTAGCTTATTTAAATTAAGATTCATGTCAACTCAAAATTAAAATTAGATTCAGAACAACGCATGCTAACCATTATAGCTTCTGTACAGTACATTTTTATAGCATTGATAATTCTGTTTCTGCCATCAGCACTTTTCCCCAAAAAATATGACGAAAAGCAAAAATAATTCCATTTTCAAACATAAATATTACTTAACTGTGAATTAATGATTCTAATCAAAAAAAAATTGTAGCACTCAAATTCTATCCAAATTTTTTTTTACTTTAAGGCGGGGAAAATCAAAGCCATGTTCTATATATCTTGATGAGTAATTTTTCTAATTTTTACAAAAAGAAAAAAAATATTAATTCATTATGTTTCATTAATTTTAAGACAAAACAATTTTTTGGAATATAAAATTTAAATTTAGAAATACAACACATAATAATTTTTTTTTCTGTCAGAACATGATGTTGTTTGAGGGATGATGTTTCTGTTGTCAACAAAAATTCGTAGGCGAAAAATAAAATTTTTTGTATCTGCACGAACATCTTAAATTATCAGCTTTAAATATTGTTTTGGCATTGCATTTACAAATGCTCTGATTTTTAAAAAATAAGTTAATGGCCATAGCAAATAAAACCTAAAAAAATGTCATTTCGATCACGTGTTTATATAAAATAAATTAAATAAGAAATGTGGTATTTTTTTTTAAACCGAATCAATTTTTTAGGATCGTTTCCAATACTAAAGTGACACATTCAATGAAACAATTAAAATGAATAAAAATATAATTTAACTCGCACGAGCACGTGGTGCTTGGCCGTTCAAGATATTATTTTCTAACACGATACATTGAAATATGCAGAGCAGACTTCATTTTAATCTTTTTTTAATCTTGGTTTATTTAAATTAATATTCATGTCAAAGCAGAATTAGAATTAATTTGAAGCTGATCTTTTAATCATAAGCTGGGATTTCACGACTTGAATGTTACCAGAGACAACATTACACACTTCAACTAGCCATGTCGCATCAAATGAGGATGTTTGACCCCCGGCATCAGATACAATATCCATCAATCCATATATAAACGGAGGAACATGATAAATCTCTGCTGCATTTCTCCTACATAATGGTTGTGTTTAATATCAAGTAGACATGGTCAGAAATCAATTGGAGAGTTAGATTAAAACATAAAACTATGAAATTAAAATGAATGTTGTTTTTTATAAAAACCAGTCAATATTCTCAAAGCAGGTTTTTTTTTATAATTACAACATATTTTACTATTTTTAGTTTTAAGTTAGAAGAACTAGTACGATACTTTAAGATTTGACTTTTCTATCAATTCTAATTATTGAATTTATTAAAAAGATAAAACTTTAATGCGTTTAAAGTTTAAATATCTATTTTTTTAGCAAATAGTTTACTTCTTTACCAGCCATTTAAACTGATCTATCATTGATAGTTCATTACAGAAATGCATAGAATAAAGGTAGAGCTGCCCAAAAAAATTATATAATCCCGTTCATGGGAAGTCAAGAATATATTTTTAAAAGATGTACCATTTAAAAAGCTAAAATTTTGCCAAATTTGAGACTTTTAAAGCATTCATCGTACATCTTTAAGTTTATCTCCTCAGATAAAAATTGGTAAGTTGCGATACATTTTTTAACAAAAATTAAGTATTTAGCAGAATTTCCTTTTTATTTCTATGTTTAGTAGTAATGGCTGGATGCGGAGTTAAGCTATTGAATGCTTGGAAACTAGTTAATAAGAAATTTCAAATTATTGTATACATATAGAAATTGCTAAGCCAATAAAAATTATGTTATGTAACATAAGGATAAACTTTTATGAAGTATATTAACACTAAAATAAATTTCGTCTACTCCGACCTACTCAAAGGCAAACGGAAAAATCTGAATGACTGGACCGTCTTAACAGCAACACTGGTGGGAACAGTAGTTGAGTTCTAAAGACCATCACCGGCAACGGTACAACCTTTCACTTGGGAAGAACGTCCCAACATCGATGAGAGGAGGCAGTTCTGCTCTTTTTTTTTCTGCACCACTAGGGCTGCGGGAACAATCTACGATGCCGGAAGCTTCTCATCCACAATTATTGGGTACTCCCCCCACAACGTTACGTAATCCCATTGACGTAATTCCAAACTGACAATAGCGACCCTTCTTAAGGCACACGGAAAAACTTGAATGACTGAACCGTCGCAACAACAACACTGAGTTTTAAAGGCCACGATATAACCCTTCCTTTGGGAAGTAAGTCCCGTCATAGATGGGAGAAAACAGATCCCCCATCTTTTCGTGTACCCTCTAGAGTGGAGAGAACCAACTACCAAGGCAGAAGCTTCTCAACTTCAATTACGATAGATTTATCATTAAAATATCACCTCGGAAAATTTATATTAAAAAAACAAATTTATCTAATAATTTCCCTTAAAACTTACCAAATGAGATATCTTTGAAAGTGCTAAATGGATTAAATCTATTTTAATTGTTGTTTACTTAATGCGGAAAAACTGAAGTCTGCTGTCTAGATGAGTTCAGAGCGAAGAAAACCACACAGACAAAACGAAAAACTCCAGACATAGAGCAACAATCCAATGAATAAATGTTTAAATTAATGAAATAGTAAGCAATAAATAATACTTCATTTATTCCGTTTCATGAATTAAACATAATAAATGAAACATGCTGTTAAATTTATAATAGTTTATTATCTGAATGAAAACACTATAATGAGACTAAATAGCTTCGTTTCGAGCTTTATAGGCTTATGGATAAGCACCAAGGAATTTTGTTTCTCCCAATAAACTAACCCTAGGGTTACATCCATAAACTTACTCTTTTGTGGGGGAAAAAAATAGGAGAATGTTTGTTGCTGACTCACAAATTGAATTAGGAATAAATAAAAAAACAAAATACAATTTTATTAAGAATGCTTTCAAAAAATGGCGGCTGTGTCACAACATTGCTGTTTACGTAATTTTTTGTTATATATTGCATTTTTTTTTGCCCACAAATAAAAAAATAGCTTACTTTTCAGAACAATAATTTGTGGAATACATGAGAAATATTGAAAATCGATACACAAATGCCCCTTTTTTCAACGTAAATGAGCTTTAAACCAAATATTTTTTTTCTACTGATATAAACCAGAATTCCCAGTAGACTCTTATTTTTGAAAAGAAATGTTATTCTTTTATTTTCATAAAAAATATTTTGCTTTTATGTACTTGATTTTAATCAATCTTTTTTTCTTATTCTTCATTTAAATTTTGTCTTTTGTAAATGTTTCAGTTTTTTTCTTTCCGATTTCTTTTCAGCAAGAAAAATTTGCATCTAATCTTAATGTTTGATTTATTGTAATATTGCCTAAGCATAGTTCTTAACTTACACGCCCCGTACATTTTTATAAATGTAAATGCAAATTATTGTACTGTATCATTACAACGTAAATTATTGCACACATTACTATTAATGTAAATGCTTATTACTATACAAGTAAACTATCTTTGTGTTTTTAGTTTTAACTATAAAATTTTATTGAGAATTCTATTTTTGATACTCAAACTTTCTTATGGACATTTATTTAATCTCAGAGGAAAGGAATTTAATTTTTTTAAATTAAATTTTTACATGTTATAGCATAAAAAAGCCTTTCATTGATTGACACAATCAATTTCATACGCACGTTGTTCATATTAATTTCACAAGCTTTAGATATATTATAAAAGAAAATATTTTAAATATCAGATATATTTATACTATTATAACTATATATCACAAAAATCCTATGAATAAAGCTTTTACAAAACGCAGCATGGCCTTAAATTCATTTGAATAATATTTAACTGAGAACAATCTTATATTTTATTTAAACATCTAAAATATATCAATAAATGAAAAACATTATCCATTGAAATATTTCAGATCTAATCCATCACCATAATGAATTGAGAAGAATATATATTTTATGTAAGGGTAGGTGCAGAATATAAATAAAAAATTGTAGAATAATATGCATAACAATGCAATTTCTAAGCATAGAACTCGTGCTACATTATTTTTTTCTTTATATGCCTACTATCACTTTATATTTTAATATTAAATGAATTTTATAAAATATTCATTTGTTGAAATTCTCTAACCGACATTTCTTGGTATATTCCTGAGATATTAATATTGGAAAGAAATTTTCTTCAAACTTGTAATATTAAATTATAGAATCTTTATATCAATTTATCATTTATATCTCTTATATCTCATTTTATAAACATATATGTTTCAGCATTTTTGAAACACTATTCATTATATTCTTTTATTAAAACCGAAAAAAATAGTTTTTTAAAAAACAATTTTGTTAAAAATTATTTCGTTTCACTTTACAAATTACTTGAATTTGTAAATATTCTAATGTTATCATTTCAATTTAGAGCACTTTATTATCTTCAAAGACAGGAACTTCGCAGGGACTCTATTTGAATACCATTTATAAAATATTTATTGATTAAAATAATCTTTCAATATATGTGAAAATAGAATTATTTTCTTTTGTAATTCAGTGAAAAAAAATGTAACTATGACTTAAAAATGTTTCATTTCTATCAAAGTAGGTTGTTTTAATTTTTTTTCGATTGTCCTTTGCTTTAATAAAAATAAGTTCCTAAGAATTTAAATATTCATAAAAAGAACTTATCTATGCGAGAATACGCATACTTAAAAATATTCATGGAAGTAATCCTAAATCCTTTAATATCAGCTCTGCTTCGAATTAAGGTTCAGATTGAGAACTCTTTTTTTCGTTGCAAAAATAAATGATTACTATATTAGAGTTATAAACAGATCAAGTTAAAAGCATTCACAAAAGTATGTGAAGAAAACGGAGCTGGGATTGTTAGCTAAAAAAGAAAGTGGGCAACGTTTTTTCGCTCTTTTCAATCAGGGTAATGCCAAGAAAAGGGTAAAAACGTTCAATTTTGATTTGAAGACAATTCGATTCTCTGTCATAATTGGATCTTGACAAATTGGAACTTCAGTATATCTGTCTACCTGTCAAGCTAGGATTCCTTAAAATAGGAAGGGAAGGAGAAAATTCTTTCTGTTCACTCGGGATCTGCTTGGATATATTGGATTACTCCAGAAAAGAGTTTTTTTGTCCAGAAAATCTGGCGTTTCAACGTTTAACCATTTCGATAAAAATGAAAAAATAAAAATAAAAAATGAATCGCTATTGAGATGGAGCAAAAAAAAAAAAAAAACCCGCTTTAGTTCAACTCGGTATAGAAAAAGAAGAATACAAGAGATTTTAGTAAGTGACTGATTGCTTTATTGTTGATAAAACGAATTTGATAGGGAAAATTTCAGATGCAAATTAGATTTGGCGCAGAATGTTGAATCGAGATAAATGTATGTTTTGTGCTAATAAATAAAAAAACATATTTTGACTTTAAATAAAATACTATGCCAATAAAGAAAACATTTTTTCAATGCTCAAGTCATTCAAATTGCTCTACTTTTATCAAAAATGAAGGTAAAGAAATTTATTTATTCCTTATACATATTAATATTGTTTCTTGGAAATTTAACAACAGCATTTATATATATATTTTTAAAACTACGATTAAATAAAATTATTCATTGACTCCCCCCCTCAATAGGCACTTGGCCCATTTTCTGTTGCATCCAGCATTTTTTGCAGTTTTGGGTGTTTCTTTTTATGATTACAGATTTTTTATTATATTATTATCGTGTAATATATCAGTTCATTTTCTTTGGAAAATATTTGAATTATTTGTAAACATCGCATCAAAACGCTGATTAATTGCGCAGCCAGAGATTTAAATATGATATAACAAAGAAGGAAATAAAAGCTACTTGTTAAAGAAACAAAAGCAAGTGTTATGCAAACAAAAGCACAAGATGAATTGAATGCTCATATTCCATTTCTAATTATTTTATCAAATTGTTCGACACCTATATTACATTCTCATAGCTATACCGCATATTTTGTTTTCAATCATAAAAAAAAGTGAAATTCATATTATATATATATATATATATATATATATATATATATATCAAAAGGTATCGAATAAATATTTGCAAGAATTAAGAGAGATATTACTATTTTGAAATAAACAGATACAAAAAAAATTTTTCTTCAAAATACCATCTTTAACTTAATCAGCCCTATCTTCTCTTCTCTAATCGGGACTGCAAACTCTTTATCTGACAAATTAATGGTACTCCGACTTTGATTTAAGTAATAAACATGCTTCAATTTCAAACATCAGTATAAGCTATTTTAAGACATGTCTTAAAGTGCGGCATGGTTTTTTTTTCCTCCTAAATGTCTGGTCTCTCAGTATTTGGATACATGTCTGACTCCATTCAAGTTGATACTCGAGTTCAAATAATTTCCTTATTATACACAAGAACGAGTTCCCTGCTTAATAAATGCAATCTCAATAAACTTAATATGTCATTTCTTTTTCAAAAAGTGTCCTTTTCTTTTTAAAGTATTTACTTAATATAATGGACATTTCCAGTGAGTTTATGTCGGTGTGTGGTGAAAAATATTTACTTCATTTTCCGATTTTTGATTTCAAAAACATGCGAAATACCAAAACCGGTTTCGCAGAGTAAGTTAGAATAGTTGTATTATCTTAGGCTAAATCATCTTTCATTTTCTTTTGCACATTTCCCGTCGTATTATTTAAACTTTATTTCAGTGTGTTTGTCTAGTATGTTTCAATATATTTGCATATATTCTTTCGTATTTGCGTTATGAATATTTTATTTTTGTTTCATCATGCTTCTTCACCTAAGTTATATCATCTAAGTTTATCATCTTCTTCAACTAAGTTATATCTAAGGGTGCTTTTGTTAGTATGTGAACAATTTTGTTTATTTTTCTTCCCCCTCATTTTTCTTTGCATTTGTGTCTATGTCTTTCAATTTGAAATTTATTTTACTGTTAATTGGGAAAAGACTTGCAACTATAAGTATTGTGGTCAATTTGTTGGCTCACAAGAAGTTTATACATCTCAACTAGTATATATATATATATATATAGATATATATCTATATATAGTATATATATCTATATATAGTATATATAGATATATATATCCCACTAAATGTGCTTCATAGGTAATACCAAGTGTTGATTATACTCTTTTTATTCTCCATGTTCATATTTTCATTTCAGTTCAATTAAGAATCAAGCTCTATTTCTATGTCAATACTCATACATTTTTATTTAATAATTTTCAGTGCAAAAAGGTGAAATCTAATTAATTTATGAACTTTTGTTGATTTTCCTTAATTAGAAATTGTTTCTTATTTTCTATTTGAACACAGAATATTTACTTCATAAAAAAATTAAAGCCCCTCAGTGGTTTATTTTGCATTACACTATTAATAATTATTAAGATATAATATTAAACCCAACAGTGTAAAGAAGTGACTTTGTGATTCTTTTGAATAAAAATAGTAAATATCACTTTGTATATTTTACACTTTTATGTTTAAAAATGACGATAATAACAAAAGTAAAATCTCTATTATCGCCTTGAAATTCACAATTGTATGCTACTGTTTCGTCTTGTAAATAAACAACCCTAACGGATTTTATTTAAATGTTTATTATGTATCGGATTCCCAAAGAATATATCACAAGACACCACACGATCAACCAACACAATTGTCCATTGGAAGGCGGCGACATTGCTGTGCGCGTCACGTCACACAAGCAATCAACCCCTATCGAATTGTTAGCCAGGGGAACCCCCAACCTATTAACTGCTCCGACAATTTCAACTTGGGAGGGGGGATGGACTGGCCTCATCTCCACCCCCAGCGTTATCTGTTCCTGGTTCGTCCCAATCGCATGTTAGCGATGTACTAACATTTGTTTCGCTGGAACGATCGTAGAATAAACAAACAGGCGAACGAAAGGGCTGCAATTTAGCAGGGTTAGAAAGGGAGATTCGAACAAATATATTTCTACATGTTGTAAATTTTAGGGGTTTTTCAGAAATTTGTCTGTGAAATGTTATTTATGTATAAAGTAAATGATTAAATGTTTAGTGTTAAAAAAAAAGAATATTACTTTCTACATCTCTCATGTACGGATTCTTAGTATTTTTGTTAAATTCAGTAGAAGTACCCAAAATATTAAAAAAGTGAATATTATAACATGCTACGTTATTAATTTCTTAAGGATAATTAGTGGAATGATATTTTTCTTATCGACTTTTTGCTCTTTATTAAAGGGCCTAATTAATTTATTAAAGGGCCTAATTTAATTAATATATTTACTAATGAATTAATAAATATATTAATTCATTATAGCAAAAAAAAAAACTAATTAATTGAGACTTAAAAACCTACTCTGTTTTACGATTGTAATAAATCAAAATCTTCAGTCTACTTAATCATTTTGATTAATGAATAAAACTTATGTCTTGATTGCGTCTTCAAATATATTTCCCTACATACAGTTTAAATACACATTTTTTTTATCACATTGTTGTAAGCTTCCACCTATTTTTCTATAAAATTATATAAACATTATAATAAATAAAGAAAAAGATTTCCCCCCTTCTTTTTGTAAAAAAAAAATGGGGGGGGCAGTTAACTAATGCAAGCTTCATGGTATCAAATAGATGCAAGCTGAGAGAGAGTTATATAATTTTTTCTATTTTTGAAATTGTTTTGAAATCTATTTCTCAATTTCAATTTTTTTCTTACTTTGTTTCTATTTTTTTTAAATTGTTTTTGAATTAAGTTGACCAATGAATAATATTAGTTTTTTTTTTTTGCTGCTCTTTTTTTTGCTGAAATTTTTCCGCGCGAACTTGCTCTGGGGTTCATGTTCAGCTGGTAAATATAATAATATATAATAAAAAAACATTGAGAATGATTTATTTTATTTTGAAAATATTAATTTCCCTTTAAAACTCAAAAATATTATGCTATATCAAGAGCATTACAGTATGATTCCATCATTAATACAGACTAATGATGTCTTACTAGTTACAGACATATACACTACCTGGAAACCTGCCGAATGATTTGTCGATCATGAGAAATAAATCCATAAATTTCTAATAAAATAAATTATGGTTTTCATACATCTAGGGTTTGTTAATGGAGAAAAGTGATTATTTTCTATTTCAGAATAATGATATAAAAATGTCTATTCTTCTATGGTTCATTTGAAACCTATAATATTCTGGAAAATGTAACGAAATTAAAGTTTTCTCTTTAAAATTTGAAAATATTCCTTAAGATAGTTCTAAAATTTATAGAAAACCACATCATGGTTTTTTTGTGTGTTGCTCTTTGATTTTTGAGATCCTTCCGAATATAATAATTCGAGCTATTAATAAATAAAAATATATAAATAAAAACTATATTTCGCTGGCAAATTAGAAATACTAAATATTTATTCATAACTAATTATTGATATTTAATTTTTAAAACATTAATATCATTAAATAAAGCAAATATAAATTTAGCTTTATTATTATAAATTAATTCTCGTAAATTCAATTTTTGTTTCATGACTTATTTCCCATTGAAAGTAGATTATAAAATTATTAAATTTAGGGCCAGAAGAATATTATTTATAACTATAAATATAAATGAAAGTTTCAGATATCAGAAGGTATTTTTTAAACATATTTTTTCAATGAATGAACTCATACGTAATTTCACGATTGATATTTTCCAAGAATGGGTAATGCATAATTTAACTTTCTGAATTATTTTTTATAATAATTAGGAATTTATTTTAATACAGGTAACTATTTTTTAATATTAATTTTTTACAAACAAAAATAAATATAAATTGTTTGCAGTAAAATCTAATGCAAACAATAAATTACCTTTAAATTTTATTAAAAGTTTTGAAATTGCCAATTAATAGATACTACCTGCCTTTTGTTCATAACTAAAATGTATGTACATATTTGACTTTTTAACTAGAATTTAATTATGATTGCTAAATTCTAAGCTCCGTTTTTCCATTTTCGACCTTCCCTTTTCTATTGTATAAGGGGTTTTTTTTCTTTCATTAATATATAAGGGGAATTAAATTCATAGGTCTCTTTGAATCTTTAACTAAAGATTGTTAGTTTAATCAATTTAAATGAAAGTATTAGTTATAAATGAACTCATGAAATTACATTAAAATCGTGAAAAAATCTATGCTTAATTTATTGTTAAAACCGTAAGCATTTAAGTTCTATGTTGACAACTATAAAGATTTGCTTCAAAAAGAAGAATTATCTTTGAAAGCATGAATATTTTTTGTAACATCTCCCTGTAATAAATATCTGCAATGCTTTTTTCTATGTGAACAAATTGTAGAGAAAAATATCTAGACACTTGGAAAAGAAAGATCTTCTATAAAGCATTTCTCAAAACACTTTTTATTGGACATTCAACCATTTTCAGTTTTTCTTTTAAACTGTGTTTCGATTTAATTTTGAAGTTTTCACTAAGAAACACAACAGAGAGAGAAAAATAAAACATATACACTTTTTGGCAAAATTGAATTCCATGACAACAGCCGAAGGAAAAAAAAAGAATGGGAAATTAATATAGGTTTTTTTTCTTCTCTCAAAAGAAACTCGAACTCTTCCCAATCATCGAATGTGTGACTTTTTTTCTTCTTTTCCCGCCGAGACTTGGAGCGGGATCCAATCTCGAAGGCAAGAGAGAAGAATCCATATATTTCAAAATCCGGATTAAGGGTCTCCGATTTATCACCCATCCAATTAGACATCAATTCCGGTTAGGAAGTGTATAAAAATCTGCAGAGAAACTCAAATCCTACTGCCAATGATTTCTCTCATGGATTGGACCACCCTCATATACCCTATTTCTGTAACATATCGAATCGATAAGGACTTTTCCCCGATATATTTTTTTCTTGTTGTTATTTTAGTGAGATCTTCCTCATATTCTTTGTTTTGTTCTTTATCTAACAGTGTGTCACATTTACGCCAGAACTCGTTTTATCTCTGGTGCTTGTTTGTTTGGTTTGCTGTTGTTGCCAGCGTTTGTGTAACAACTAGGCTTAATTTATTTTCCGGTCGGATCTGCGTGACACAGAAATCATTGAGAGATTCGCTGTGTAATCTGACGTGATAGTCTCTACTTCCCTTTATCGCATCTTCGAATGCTGCCACAGCTAAAACTGACACGGTTATTAATTGCTTCTTCATTCCTATTCGCTTAAAAAAACTCGGGAAAAGCAGAGAAACTATCTGGTTTTAGTAGTTCCAATGTTATTCATTGAAATTCCAAATGTTATTCATTGAAAGATCAATTATAATGAAGTAAAGAACATTTAGAGGAAGATTTTTTTTCTTTGGTTTTTCGGTGCTCCTCATTCTAATTTCAAGATAATAGCTCACTTTAAATAGGGTAAAAAAAGCTGACCAAAATTCTGTTGAAATTTAAAATAGAGTGTAATTTGTTGAAGTAGCAATTAAAGTATAAAATTAAGATTTTTTCATTGATTATTTTTTCCGATTAGAAAACCGGTATGATTAAACTAAAATGTTTATTTATAACAGTGTCGTTCTTTGTTTTAGAAAATTTTTGAGACATTAGAAAAGCATTGTGAGTATCAGTGATACACAAAATGAGATAACAAGGTACCTATGAGAGATTCAACGAATGTCTTTTTTAATTCTTATAGCAAAAAAAAAATCGAACTCAAGATTTGACGAATCGCTACATTTTAACCTCTCTAATTTCAAAAACTCATTTTTGAAAAATAGCAGTCTGTCTGTCTATAACAAATATAATCCAAAAATGGAGTGAGCTAAATGGACGAAATTTGGTACATATAATCTTAACGCCAAATTTGTAAGCATCTATCATTTGTCAACAAAATTGTAGATAACCTTTTGAACAAAATATATTCAGAGGAAAGCTATATGGCCGGATGCTCTAATATAAGCTGATATGATGACTACAATACAAAAAGAGCAATATATAGGGTGGATACAATTTGAGAAAAATATTTAACATCTCTAAAGTAGAGCACTTAATAATTTTTGAGTAAAATCTTAAAGGGTCTGAATATTTAAACTTTCAGAAAAATTTAAATGCGATAATTGAAAAATACAATGATTTAAAATCTATCAAATTTGATAAATGATATTTTTGACTACAACTGAAGATTTTTGTCAGATTTTAGTTTTAATCGCTTGGAAAAATCGCTTTTAAAACAAAAATTTAGCTAAATAAGCAATTACCACTTAATTTTTTAGTAATTAGATTAGGAAGAGTTTTCGGGTATTCATTTTACGAAGGTTATTTTGTCGTGTATTTAATTTTAAAATTTTTATAAGATATCAAAAAGAGGTGAGAGTTTTTTTTTTCTATGGGAGGTGCAGTTGTTGCGTTATTTATTTATTATCATGCCAGAACATGATGATGTTTTGGGGATGAGGCTTTTTAGCGTCAACAAAAATTCGTAAGGGAAAAATAATAATTTTATTATCTGCACGAGCGTCTCTAAAAATCAGCTTAATCACTACAGCAAATAAAACAAAAAAAATGTCATTTTGAGCACATGATTAGATGAAATGAAATAAATAGGAAATATTATATATATATATTTAAAACAATAAATGAGAGAAAAAAATTGGATCATTTGCAATACTAAAGTGACTCCTTCAATGAAACAAATAAAATGAACAAAAATATAATTTAACTTGGACGAGCACTTTGGCACTTGGCCTCTCAAGAAATTATGTTCTGACATGATGCATTGAAATGCGCATAGCAGATTTTCTTTTATTCTTTATTTCTTGTTTTGTTTTGTTTCTTTCTCTAGGATCTTAAGTATATTCACCGGGCAATAAAGCACTAGAATGTTGTGCTTTTCCAGGATT
The DNA here is from genome assembly GCA_026289955.1 of Argiope argentata. Classification (NCBI taxonomy): domain Eukaryota; kingdom Metazoa; phylum Arthropoda; class Arachnida; order Araneae; family Araneidae; genus Argiope; species Argiope argentata. The sequence goes on along the minus strand of JAOUZG010040071.1, from coordinate 1,329,443 downwards.
TAAAATAGTTTTGGATTATAAATCACGCTTTATTCCTCATTTTAATGCATTTTAATTATGCTCGATAATCATTTACTGCTGACGGTGGGAATCGCAAGGATGTAACAATTTTATACCCAAAAGGTATCTGATATTTCATCTTCCAATGACAATCAAGGGGATGAAAGCAATTTCACGTTTCTCAGTAAAAATACATGCCTTGTTCACAAGTTTCGCTCAGCTGTAGTTTGGCTATATAAACATAGTTTCCTTTCCAAATATTTAGGAATTTACGCAGCTAATTTGGATTTAATTTCGAAAAGCAGAGGTATTAAAAGTCTAAAATTTTAAGAGACGACAACGGAATAAAAGGGGTGATTATTAAAGTCTAAATGTAACAATTTGAAACTTATGTTTAAAACATTTCGAGTATCCTGAATTTAGGAATTTTTGCTATATTCATTTTAGTGTACTGCTGTTGTATTATTTTATTGAATCCTTATTGAATTTATTGAATTCTTGAATTTTATTAATTTTATTGGTGAATAAAAGAAATTAAATGAAGGAAAAAAGGGTTTTCTGAAAAACATGTATGAATATTTTAAGGCATTTTTGAGCGATATTTGTTCATTTTTTGGTTTCTCATTAATCATTTTTTTATTTATCTACTTTATTATATTTTTTAATGAAACAGAAGTCATTCAATAATTTAATATTTAATTTTGGACAAAAGCTCCTATAAGGTTTTACATCTTTCTTGAAATGATCAAACAAATGCAGCAGATTTGATTAGATAATTATATTAGATGACTTTGAAAGGGTCAAAGTAAAAAAGCGAATATGTATTCACATATTTTTTGTGTTTTCAAAGTTTTTGATTGAAAGTTCCGCCATTTACAGCAATTAGAAAGGTAATTAATGTGGGCTTCAATTTAAACTACACAAAGTCAATTATAAGAAATATTTTTTTTAAAAAAATAGAGAACTCTTTATATTATTTTTTCAAATACAAATTACGCAACTAGATAGTATTGAGCCGGTGTCCTGGCAGCATATAAACTAACCTTACATTGATAGGAACCTTACAAAAATTTAAGCCCGCTGATTGGTTGGACTCATCCTACGTCATGAAATGGGATGTTTAAGGATTAGCGCAGCGCTTTTCTGGTCTTAGACATAAAAAATCCATGCAGTTTTCTTTTCTCAATCTTTATGAAATGTCTCTGCTTTTGGAGACAAATCTTCCGACCATTTTACAATGAAGTGGAATCATTTACTCCAAACCAAATTTTTTGACGCAGTGATGTGGAAATTTTAGAAGAATGCTACAAAAGGATAGCGAAATTCGGAAAATTGACGAACAAATGGAATTCAAAATAAACAAGAGATTGTGAATAAAAAAAATTCTCTGCATCAATTAAAATATGTTTCTTTGTATCATTTATTTTATTCACTTATAAACATTTCTCATTATCCGTCTTTTGGTAAACGAATTAAAATTACACCATGGCGTCCTCTATTATAAAAATTAGCTAACTAGAATTTTTTTGCGTGATATAAAAAAAAACCTTCGAATTCAAAAAAAAAATTTGAATAGCCGACTGTTATAAACTTCAAATTGTGCTTTTTTCTATCTGCTCTATATTCTTGAGCTATATCTGTAAAAAACAAGACAAAATTTATATTATTTTCCCCAAATTAACGCTTATGTAGCAAGTTCGGTCTAAAAAAATTCCTTGTAAAAACTTTATTTCAGAAAGAAAAAAAAAACTAGAATTCATTTATAAATCCTTGAAATTTTTCCAAATGAAAATAAAAAAATTTGGTAAATGAAAGTTGGCTTCCCTTTCAACTTCCGTATTTGAGGAAAAGGAATGGCCTAAAAAAATTTGGCACCATATTTTTTTTCAATTGAAAATAAGATAAGTTTTAAATGCTTAATTTTCCTGAAAAATAAATTGTGGAAAAATTATACAAATTATTTTAAATCTTCCATGAAGAAATATTTGTTGTTAGAAAAATGGGAATTTATTATTATATTATTTTGTCTCTTAAAAATTCTAAAATTTTAACATCGCTGCGAACAGTAATTACATTCTGTGCCCATGGTTCAACTTCATTACAAAATGAAGTTGGAAGTTTAGTCTCCGAAAACACAGACATTTCATAAAGAATGAAAAAATAATATGTGTTAAGTAGTTATGTCAAAAAAAGAACAAAGGATCGCTATTAGTACACAAATATATCAGTTGACATCACAGGTCCTGACGTAGGATGAGTCCAACCAATCAGCGGGCTTAGATTTTTGTACGGTTCCTATCAATGTAAGGTTAGTTTATATGCGTCCTGGCATAAGGATAGCTCGACTTCAAAGTGATCTGGGCTTGCCACGGGTTCGAGTCCCGGGCGGGTATGGTTGTTCTTCTATGTTCTATTCGTAAGGTCTGTGATTGTGTTCCGCTGTAAAAAGGAGTTGTGCTAGCGAATATAATGAATGAAAAGCAAAAGTCGTACTCTTGGCTCTAGTTCGCACTAAAGCAAGACAAGAGACCTTGATTAGGCTTAAATCGCTGACTACTTCAGCAAGTTAGTCCATGGCAAGTGCCATAAGAAACAGCACCGACAGATAATATTGATATTATCAAAAAATTCGATCTTGATATTTTGGTGAATCCTAATGTTCCAAACCTCCTGCAGTCCAAAAAAGGCATTTTGTGAATCAAATTGTCTATATTTCTTTCTGTGTGTTTGAAAATAGTAAACCTCAAGAATGCTTTTAGCTTACATAATCTTTCCTTATGCATAAATTTTTTATTCATATCAAGCTTTTGCAAATTCCATTCAGAAAAATTTATTTTTCAAGAACTAACGAAGGAAAAAAATACTTTAAAAAAAATTGCTGAACATATTTTGAAAATATTTTGAATACATTTAATAAAACGCTTATTGAAGAAATACAATTAGAAATGTGAACATTTCTAATCCTAATCATTTTATCGAATCTAAATAGTATTTCACATCTGTCTTAAATCTTAAGATCATCTTTCTCACATTTATCTGAAAGTTTCTGTGCTTTTAAAATGTTAACGTAATTTCAGTAATTTACTCATTTACGTTTTTATATGCAACCTAATTTGAAATAAACTCAAAATAAAATAGCGTTATAAACTTAAATCAGGAAAAAAAATATCTGAAATTTTTAATCGATATAAGATGGCCTCCCCAGAGTATCAATATGTATACGAAGTTCAGAAGCGGTGGCAAGAATTTATATTAATTTCAAGAAGGTTTTTAAATAACCATATTCCATAATGTGCAGCTCTCTACAAACACCCTGAAATGGTGAACCTTTTTGCCGACGAAACTATAAATATCACGCCGACGGGGGGCGGCAAAGGGCTACCGACTGGGGGGGGGCAATAGCCCCCCAGCTATCGCCGTCTCAGACTAAGTTGAATTAAGCTTACTTTTTTCACATATTACTCTAAACAATTATCAAGATTTCTTAAAGTAGTCTTTGAAACACATATTATTAATCCTGTCTATAATTTGATGTTTTATAATCATAAATTATGATAGAAATATAACTGATAATTACAATTGCAATATCTAGTTTTATTTGTGTTTCAAGGGTGTAAAAATATTACCGAAGGGGGGAATAAACCAAGGGGGGGAGAAAATGATTACCGAAGTAATACCTATTTTTGAAAAGAATCCTGTTATAAGGATATGTATAGTTTTCCATTAACTTTCCCAGTCTTTCACTTCCAATTATTCATTCATTCCTCATGCATTTTAAATAATTGGCATAATCAATAATTTAAAAGGGTACCTCTGGCCCCATCCTCAGAACCACTGGAATTTTGTTCGTCCATTTTTATAAAATATGCATGATTAGAACAATGCTAAGTTTTCTGTGATGTAATCGCTTTACTACCGCATTTTTCAGAAAAAAATCACAAAAAGTTTAGTTTATTTGTTAATTTAAATCTAAATGGATCATAAATAGTTTAAAATGAAGTAGTATCCATCAATTCATTAATACAGACAGTTTTTAAGTATGTAGATATTATATGCTGGATACACATCATCAATCCCATTCAACTATTTACTTCTGTTTTTTTTAATTGAAAGATTAAAAAATTAGAAAATACAAACTTACAAAATTTCTTATCGAAAAAGATTGTAATTTTTAAAAACTAAATTCAAGGAATTTCGGAATGCCGTTTTACTACTCTGTAAGATATATTAAGTAATCGAACATTGCTTTCTCACTCTGCAGTACATATTAAATTTACATTAAGTAATAAATAATTGGTGTTGTAGTAAAATATGCTTAATGCTGCACCAATTATTAGTAGTCAGTTAGGATTATTAGTAATCATAGATAATTTAAAAATAAGTAGTATCTACCAATTCATTAATACAGAGAGTTTTTAAGCATATAGATATTATATGCTGGATACACATCGTTCATCCCATTCAAATATTTACTTCTTCTTTTTTAATTGAAAGATTAAAAAATTAGAAAATACAAATTTGCAAGATTTCTTATCGAAAAAGATTGTAATTTTTAAAAACTAAATTCAAGGAATTTCGGAATGCCGTTTTACTATTCTGTAAAATACATAAAACATTCGAACATTTTTTTTCTTAATCTGAAGTACATATACAATTTAATACATTGAACTAAGTAATAAATAGTTGGAGTAGCAGTAAAGTAGGATTACTGCTACACCAATTATTAGTAATCAGTTAGGAATCGCTTCTTATAAAAAAATCATAAATAATACAGAACCTCCTAAACCCAGTAACTTATGATACATATCTTCTGAATTAAAGAATGCCTTTTTTTATCGGAAATATTTTCTCCTATGATTTAGTGAATGTTTACTCCAACCGGCAACAAAGAACTTTTCACCTCCCCCTGAGCCATTCCTCCCATCCATTCGCAATACCCAAACCAGCACCCTTCTAAATCAAACTAATACCGAACCTAACTTAAGCCCTCCTTTGGCAGAAGGAACGTCATCAAAATCCATTTTATTGTGCCTCTATAAAACGGTTCGGGCATTAGGGTTAGGAGGGGAGTCGCGCCACACATTCCAACAAGACGAGTTTTATGGCGACCCATTGCTTTAAAGATGGACCTGCACAAAACAACACAGAAGACACGTCTTAACAACTTCATCATATGTATTATATGTCGTTCCGCCGCTGTCAGGAGGAGAGAGCGACTCATATTTCCTGCAACCAGGGGGTATAGTTGCGAGTGGACACTTTTATTATTTGGGGGTCATTAGGTAGCGGCTGGCAGTCGTTGTTTCCCTCCCCGACGTTTCCGGTGGCTCCTGGGGTTGAATTTCCCGTCCTCTTTTAATGGCGGGAGTTTAGTGGGCCGGATGAGTTGCCCGGAGTTTTCTGCCTGGCCCATCAGGATTGCCCGGATCCGCGAATGCGTTAACGGTTTGATTGCGCCTTTTAATGGGGCTAAATGGTTATGGTAAATGGGCATGGAGAAACACTTTGCCGCCGTTCGCAGGGTGCAGGGAGATTTGCTATTTTTAGAATTCAGTTGTTTATCGGAGGAGCGAGTGCGCGCCGTTTAACGATTCCATTGCCATTCGTTAATCTTTCTCGGCAAGGTCTCTAATGGAACGGCGAAATTAAAGTTTTAAAGTCTTTTTGGACTGGGGTGACTCGAGAAGGCAGCATCTAGCAGTGTCGCTGCATCTGCAACAGCAGTTTACCGATGAATGGGAGAAAGAGGGGGGGGCAGGAGTTTATCCCTTGTCTACTTTCAAAATAACTCATAATAATTAAATTTGCATTTTTAAAAGTCAATTAAGAATTAATTAGCTTAGTAAAGTACTTCATCTTATTAAGTTTCTTTCTTATTCGGAAACTTTTTTTTTTTCATTTATTCTTGACTCTTTATCGCATATGGGCCCGTATATGGTATACCAATTTTGTTTCAATTTTATATCCAAATTAGGTATTACAAAATAAATCAAAATATTTTAGTCTATCACATATATATTTAGCAACAATAAAATGCAATAAAAGTTGTCTATGATTTTATGTCATTTCGAAATAACCATTTTTGTGCAAGTGAGTGAAAAAGCAGAATTGAAGTGCGATGATTCATTTCCAAAAAAGGATAACAGAGTAAAATGTAAGTACTTTTTACAGTAAAAATATTTTCATGGAGTCGTTATGCTCATCCTTCTCGACGGATACTACTTTTTCCGATTTTCAACTGTAAAGGTTTTTGTCTCAGTGCATATGAGCCCTTATACGGTTCCGAAAATGTAAATATTATATAAACTTTTCCATTATGTTTCTTTTAATATGTCTTATTGATAATTAAATAAAGCTATTTCCCCCGTGACACAATTTTTTTCAAAGCCTTATTAATTCATGCTATAAAAGGTTAAAAATTTTCTAATGTGCTTGGAAAAAAAGTGCTTTTAAAATCTATAAATATCCAAAGATTGATAGATTATCAGTGTTTCAGTATGTTTTTTTAGAGACTTTTGAAATTAATTTAATTCAAGAAAAATAATTATATTTCATTCTAGATTTAATTTAACAAAATCCACTATCTTCTAAATCTTTTTTAATAATTGAATTATTTAACAATTATTTAACTTTACAATTATTTAACCAAATAAAAGTTAGAATTTTTAAATTTCTAACACTGGATAATGATCACGAAATAATAATCTGAAATAACCTGAAATTCCATTTAAAAAATAAGCCAATTTTATTTCTTGAGTATTTAATTTCTTTAAAAGTGAGTAAGCACCTACCACAAATACTTATACGAAAGAAATTAATTCCCAAAACTTTTTTGGCAAACGAAAACCCGAAAAAAATATAAATCCAACATTTGATCTTATAAACTAGGCTTCAAATTCTTAAAGAAAAAAATCCCTTTGAAAAATATTAGATCTTCCATCAGTTTAAGCGAGAAACTTCTGATTTTCCGCTGATTTCTCTTTTTTTTTACATCCACTTCTAAGGCCGTTATTAAACTAATTTCGTATTCCTCACCTTCACATGTTTATTAGCTTAATGAACGTCGAGCATTCATGACAGGAACTCATTTACCTCCTATCTATTGCATCTGGTTGGTATTCTAAATGAACGATATTTTCTTATAATATAGACTACCTAAAATGAGTTTAGATATTAAATGCAAAGGTTTTGTAAAAGAAAATTTTCAGAAATTCAGAATAATTAATAAAACAATTTTCGATACTTTCACCAAACATCAATTAAAAAAAACACAGTCACACGTTTAAAAGAATTTTTAGATTAGAATAGAATAAAAGGGGACAGCAATCTGATTTGTTTTGAACATAGGACGAATTAGCTCACATTTTAGAAGAAATATTTTCTATTGTTCGGAAACGATTAATACAGAATGCAGGAAGGTATGATTTTTTAAAGAATAAGTTAGTAAATGGGAAATTGTTAGGAGAAGCGAATTCTTCTTTGCACTGTTTATAGTCTGTGTATTTTCTGTAGGCGTTTCAAGGTCACATTTTCTACGTCGTTACTGGTTGCCTGCCTAGCAACACTGAGGCAGACAACAGAATCCCTCAAACCTACAATGAGAGCGTAAATGAATCTCTCAATCCAGAACAAACTAACGAAATTGAACAAAGTGTAAAGCAGAAAGTTATCGAAATGTCTCAATAGTTGTGTTAAAAAAAACGCCGCTGAGACAGACAACCAGTAAACAGGTAGAAAATGTGTCGTTGATCTGCCTGTAAAAAATACACAGACTATAGTAAAGGATGTAAAAGGCATGATATAATCATTAGATTCCATATATTAAGTCCAAATAAATACATATATGTGCATATTTAGATATAAGAAAAAAACAATTCAATTTATTTAAAATCTATGATATCCACCCCTATCTTCATTTTTAGCTAGGTGTTCTTTATTTTAAGGACTTTTATTTTCTTTTTCTTTAGTGCAGCTGTAAATTAATACCCTCTGCCTCCCCCCTAAATTGATTTTTTCCTTCAGTCGCATACATTGGTTTTTCTAAATGAGTTATATATGAATATTCTGTGGATAAATATTTTAATTCTCGTTTTCTTTAGACATCTTTACACAAAGTGTGTTAAAAATTTATAAGCACTTGGAATTATATAATTGTTGTCATGAAGAGTAATTGAAAAAAATGAAGAAAAAATACAATAACTTCTCCTATTAAACATTTATAATACAGAATGAATGAACTGGAAATCTTAGTACTAATTTACTTAGTATATTTAAATCTTATTTACATTTACAGAGGTTGTTTAACGTAGTTAAATTACACTGGCAATAGCTGTAGCTAATAAGTTAGACTGTAAAATACAAATATTGTAAAGTAAACCTAATTTATAATAACACAAAGTAAGTACTTCATTTATTCCTAGTAAATATGCATAGTTTAGCAACAGCAAAACAACTCATCTTAACATGCATATCGTAAAAGAGTGTTGATAATAGTTGTGAATGTTTTTAGTAAATTTATTTTAACCGTTCAAAAGATTTTTAACATATAATTATCTTAATGAAATAAAATTGATGGATGAGAAATACTTCCAAATTAATTGCTGAGGAAATAAATAATAAATAATTCAAATTATTATTTTAATTCTAACTATTCATTGAATTCCGAATAAGTCGATACAGCCCTATGACTCTATTCAGGCAGGATATAAATACTCATCTCCCCTAATAATTCCACTTACGTGATTGGAAGAGAAGAAATAAAAACTTAGGGTATCATAATATTGTATGAAAAATTATCTAAAAGGTAAAGAGCAGTAGTCAAAAATTTGACATTTTATCACTTGCCATATTCTTGATTTTTCAGCCAAATATAGCGCAAACTATTAGCTGAATGTACGGCATTTGGAATCAAACATCTGAAGATATACGGATATAACATCATTCTCTATCCTTCGAATCGATTACTAAATCGATCGGCCAAAAATTATTGGCAAAATGCTACGTTTTATTGACTTGTCAACGTTTCGAAGACAATTGTGACAAATATAGTCATCCTGTGGACTTAATCGTTACTTGGAAATTTCGATCCCTTGCAACGTATTAAAGATGGTTTTAAAACGTTTATTCGTTAATGCTCAGTTTTCTACAAGCGTCCCGATGGAAGGAAGATTTTTACCGACGAAACACTCAATATTTCACCAGCGGGAGAGCAAGCGGTTACCACAAGAGGTTACCCTAATTTCCAGAAGCGGTTTAACGAGAAAACGATTATGCAACGTTAAGGGACTTTAACATTTTCTGAGTTGGAATCAGTTTCCCTGCGCATGCTAAGATTAAGCTATAAAAAACTTGTAATATTCATCCTTTTGCTTACAAATAAATAGAAAGAAAATACATAAACAGAAAATACTTAATAAGCATTCAAGGTAAAATTATCGTCATAATAATATTTATATTGCATTTGGGAATCGAAGATGGAAAATTTTAAGAAATTTACCAAAGAACTTTCAATTTTTTTTATTTACTATAAGTGAAAAACCTTAATAATTAGGGCAAAATAAATTCCATTTTGATTGCGATTATTCATAAAAAACATTACATTTATTTTCATTGTTGCTGCTATAATTATAAACTTTCAAAATTTCTTCTAGTAATATCATAGTATTCTGTTTGCAGATTGAACAGAATATATGAATTCGCTATAGTTAGATTTTAATAACGTATTTTGAATAATTAGCACATTTTTGAAGAGAGCTCGCGCATACAATAAGCGCGTATCAAATAGCAATCACGTTTCCCAAAATAAACATTGATCATGACCTTAATACTTTCTCCTATATCAACGCAAAGTGATCAAAAGGAGTCATTGATTAGAGCGGCATGGTATGTATTTACTCTTAAAAATTTCTTTCTAAGTTCGATAAGTTGCAAGATGGTTCTCCCACTATCCGTTTTTTATTTTCCCTTTTCCTCCTCCTTCTCCTACTTCTACTATAGTGCAGGTGAATAATATTTCTAGGGTTGAAATAAGTGCTTTGTTTTGCAAAAATTTAACTTAAAAAATACATTTAACCCATTTACATCATTAAAAAAAACAATTAGCGTATAACAATCTCTTTTTTTTTTTACTGTATAAAGATTTTTTTAAAAAATTCAAAATGATTTAAAAGGTGCAAAGCAAAATGGCACAAACAGATTATTTATAATTTTTTTAGTTCAATAAAATTATACATAGAAACAACTTATTATACATACATACAACTTTGAAATATTCTCAATGCATATATTTCACACTTCATTTATCACGTTAAATTTGTTCTCCTTAATTTGTGATTATCAAATTTCACAATATTTACGAGCCTCCTGAAAGTAAGTTATTTCGATAAGTATTCAAAAAACATAAGTGAAAGTGCATTTTCCCTTGTTGCTACTGGTTTTATCTTTTTTATTCCTTTAAATTATTTCTATTTGCTTGAAGACGATTACTGCACTTTTGTTTTGAAAAATCTTGAAAATAAAGTAATTGCTCATAAAGGTCATGAAAGGTTTTTTTTGTGTAAACTTCCTGATATCACCGAATAATAAGGGTTTTGAACTCATTTTGGAATCATGACTTTCTTCTATATGTGTACAGTGGCTATATACTCTAATGTTACGTTCTTACGGATATAAAGCTAGCGCACTTTAGTGATAATGGCAAGCAAAATTTCGCGTACATATGAGCTTATGACGCAAATACGTTAATGAAAAAAATTAATCTGCATTACGGATATTACTATAATTATATAACAATAAATGAGTCGCATTTCTTCAATCAGAGAAATAATATACTTAAAAGAGTGTTTCGATCCTGAGAATGTAAAAAAATCATTGATAGAGCTCTCAATTTGGAGCTCACTGTAAAGAAGAGCTGAATGAATATTACAAATGAAATAAAGTAAAAGTAGTTTAATTAACTACTAGAAATTTGTACCGTTCAAATATGTAATGAGGGAGGCAACATTATTTTCACAGTTAAAGAACTGAGGTTAGCTTCGAGTGAAATTTCAATTTTGATTGATGATAAAAGGCAAAATTTTTATAACTGCCTGCAATAATCTATGGGTAATGAACATTTATATTGATTAAAATTTTTATACACAAAATAGTAGCTGAAATATGAGATGGGAAATGAAGATATTAAAAAGAAATGCTCAATATGAAAGGTAAAAGAATAGTTCGAAGAATGTACTATTTTCTGTGGTTAACAAATATCGGTATAATAAGTTAAAAGGGTTTGCTGTTAATTAAGTTAAAGAATTTTGGGGAGTCTTGCAAGGTAAAGGCAATATTCAAAATATTAGGTGACGATAACGATAAGAAATTTCATTTGAGAAATAGTGGTTTAAAAAGAATAATAAGTTAAAATTAAAAATAAACTTTTTAATTAAAAGGTGGTTTAGGGAAAAACAATATTATTGGGACCTCTAAATTCTGGTTATAAAATATATTTTTCAGGTTCCAATGCGCATTGACATTTGATTTCAATTGGTCTATTATGCATTTCCCCTTTTTTCATTCTTTGATTTAATTTTTTTCTTTCCATTCTCTAGAAATATTAATAAATATTATAGAATTTAAAAGGAAGTTAATGGTTTTCATTTTTGATTGTTCGATATTATTTATATGAAATGATATAAATAATTAATCATTCCATACTGATTTATAAAAATGGTGAGTAATTAATGCATATTGCTTCATATTTTACCTAGCCCTTCATTAATAATTTACGATTATATTATATATAGGATGTATAATTTGCGTGTATTATAACAATTTTTATATTTCCTTGAATTACACTACAGATTTAAGAGATAATAGAGGGTCGTCAAAAGCTTCCACCTTATTTTATTTGTAATAAATGTATATATTTTTTTAAGTATATACAGGGTGGATGAACTGAAAGAAATATAACAAAATTTGACCTCCATACTGTAATGACTTGATCATGTCAGATCAAATAAATGGTTAGCTTTTAAACACAAATGTTTTATTTACACTTGATATACAATAAAAAAAAACTTGTCCTCATCTGGGTTGACAATTCCTCGATTAACACAAGGAAAACTGACAGGCTGTTAGTGTATCCGGCTACTGCAGTGGTAGCTTAAGGAATCTACCAATATCTCGGGTAGATCTTTAATCTGAAGCTCGAAGCTTCTCCCAAAAGAAAAATCTCCTGTAGACCTGGAGATCACGAAGTGTCTCTTCAACTGACCAGCTCTTCAACTTCTTCCATTTTTATCTTCGGTAAACTCCATTTCTCGTTCTCGCATTGGTGCTCTGGAGATTTTTATCATCCAATAATTTAATTCTTCAGAAATATTCCCAGTGGTCCATAGTTGACCGTGGGATTATTTGCTAGTTATCCATCCTTGTAGCAGACCCTCCACAATAAGGAAAGATTTACATCTGGAGGTTTTGACATGAATTTTTTCTTTGGAAAGACGTAAAACGCATGTGTGGTCCATAATCTGAACTCGAATCAAGACCTGATGGTCCCATTAAGGAACCCCCCCCCCCCATTTGGAGCAATCACAAAGGAAAAGAGTCACAAGGAAAAGAATCGTCCCACCGCTGGCCAGATGTAATAATGGTCAAACATGTATCTTAGAAAGGGAGAGAAGTTTTGCAATTTCTTTGCAATACACATTAACGCATGCAGTTTCAATTCATCAAGAGAAAAATTAGTACTAAAAAAACGCAGATAGGGGAAATCCTGGCGATGCGATCGAAAATCATTAAGTAATTTGTTTACACGGGTACTTTCTAACCTAACATCGAATATGAAGGGAAGGGTTGCGGGAATTTCAGTCATTGTAAAAGAATTAGACCGTCGATTGCGTGGTTAGTACGTGAAAGGGCCTAGTTAGTCAAGCTGTTTTCTCAGTGAAATGAAAAAGCCAGTGCTGCTTTGTATGAATCATGGCGGTTAAGACAGTTACATAGAGGATCGATGATCGAAACTAGTTTACGAAGAATGCAACAGGAATTCTTGGTGTGCAACTAGGCCAAGGACGTAAATATATCAAGGAGAAACAGGTTGAAGTTGCAACTGCTGTTATGGATCAGGTGATATAGTATGAGCAAAATACCAGCAGTGTACGTTCAATATCGCGACAAACATATAACTTTCTCGACGGTGCAGAAGATATTGAGTAAGATCCTGAAATTTTATCCGTATAAGATAACACCCATTAACTAATAACACTGATCTGAATCTTGGCTATTTCTGGTTGTAGGGCAATTTGAAAAGTGTTGCACATAGAGGACATGTTTCTGACATTTCTACTTTAAGGGTACAATGGACGTTGAAACCTAACGCTGTTTTTTTAAATTTAATATGTAAGATAAAATAACATTACATGTTAGATGAATAAAAGGCGATATGCTGTGAGTTACCGTCAAAAACCTCGAGTACCACGCGCAATTACTTTTGTATCAAGTTGGCGGTCACCTTGAACTAAATTTATAAGTTGCTACAATAAATATTTTTTATTTGTATTTGGTGTATTGTTATATACCGTTTTTATTGACACTCATGTATTCTTTTTCACACATTATGCGCTTGCAGCTCCAGTACTTCCCCTATCGGTATTTTTGGTAGTATTTTTTCTCTCTCCTGATAAATGGAAACCACATACTTTAATGTGTATAGTGGATAAATTTTGTTATATTCCGCTCAGTACATAGCACCGTACAAGTCCCCGAACATTATATCTTGATCTCTCTGAATATTATATATATAAAAAAATAAACATTGTTTTGGTTGTCCACCCACGAGAATTTATATAATAGTAAAAGCGTCACACTGATAATGACATATGTCTATAGCTTTTTCACTACAATATTTCGACTGACTTAGAAAGAATGAAAAAATACTGCTTAGTTAGTTCCGAAACAACAAGAGTCTGAAAAAAATTTTCTAATTAAAAATTTAACTGTTCATTTAAAATTACTGATCAGTATTCAATTTCTTAAAAAAAGATATTTGGGGGAGCAAATGTTCAAGATACTTCAGTTAACAATCAAAAGAAATATTTTCCTTGGCTCAAGCTCAGCAAACTTTCAAATTAAATATATTCAAAGGATATTGATTAAATCTCATTTGAATTTTTAATTGAACTTCGCTTTAAGATTTAATATTTATTTTCTGGAAAATATTTTTTTAGCCACTTTCATTTTGTACTACCTTTTTTTAAAAAATAAAAATTCTTACATATTAAAATGATTTTGTGGTTAAAATTTATTCATTATCTTTGTTTAAATAAAAATGATTGATTAAACTATCAAGATTTCTTTTAAATTTATATATAAAAATGAAAGAAAGATAAACGCGTATCTTTTTAATTAAAGTGTAAGAAAAATCAACTTTTTCAATGTTTCAAAATTTCTAATAAAAAGAATAATTAAAAGAAACTAAAATAATTTTATTAAAAATCTTTTTTTCCCGTATTTGCCTTAACCGCTCCGCTGATAAATTATTTAAATACCGTACTTTTTGTTTTAAATAATATTTTTTTAGAAGTTCCATTTCCTAAAGTTTTTGTTTTTGAATCTTGTTTTTAAAATTGTATCGATATTATGGAAATTTAAGAATCTAGAAAATAGAGACTCGTAAAAAAAGTTTTTGGATGTTAATGCATCCTTTCTTTAGTTTTTCAATAGTCGGTTGTAGTTTTGTAACTTCAAAAATACAGCGTTTAGCATCACTGAAATATTTTAAAGTTAATAGTGAAAGTTTTTATTTAGACCCTCAGTCAGTAATATATAATTTATTTTTAAAAAAATCGTTTTTTTTTCTTTATAATGTCAGTTCTTAAAATTTTCTATATAATTACTTTTTCTATAAGTGCATGCAATAATCTAAATTATATAATACTAGCCGCCTTTGGCGACCAGTCGGTTCGCCAGTATTAATGCTGGCTAAAATTTTCATATATTTTATGTAGCTGTGTCTCATAACAGGTTTTTCACCAAACTATTTTTAAACCTAACAAATTTTGATAATCATATAATTCATTTATAGTATTATTTAGTATAATTTTCTTCAGATGATCTGTTCATTGTACTACTCATCTTTCTCTTTCTATCCATGCAATGATTGTCCCTGAATTGATATTTTACTTAAATGGTGGAGGGAAAGTTCTAAAATTCTACGTTTTTATAGAATAATGAGATTCAAATTTTCATAAATATAACACACTAAACAAAATAAAGACACAATTGTTTTTCAAACGATGCGAAAGTTTAAAAACAGCTTGGAAAATGCCGCGCACAAAGGAAATAATGGTGACACACACACAATCTTCTTTTCTTTTTTTTCTATTCTTTTTTTTCTTCACTACTTTTCTTTCTACAAACCTTTTTTTCCCTTTTGTTATTCTTTTTTTTTTCTTCCCTGCCCAGACTTTATTTTGAGCAGGCATAAATTAAATATCCATACAGACTAATAATAAAAGCAACTATTTTCTTTCTTTTTTAAACATCCCGTTATCTATAAATGAAAACCAACTGACTTCGCGTATTTCTTTCTAAACAAATCATAATTTATTACTTCCTGCTATCTTGCTGAGTTGGAGTGGGGGGAAGGAAATGAAGATTTTTTGGCGGGAAAGTAAGAAAAGTGTCGTTTTAACTATTTTCCTCTCAGTTTTTTCATTATTTCTCTCCATAAGAACCATCCTCGTGTCTTAACGAAAATATAAAAATAAAAATTAGTTGAATCGGTCGAGCCATTCTCTAATTTTGCGCTTAGCAACGTATTTCGAGATCCATTTTTATTAATATAGATTAACGTCTCTCTCAAAATACATATTAGAGTACAGAATCTGGAAAGGTAAATTAAATATTTAGATAGCCTGTACCTTATTTATCTTATCATCATGTCATTATGATTCTGTAAAGTACAAGCTCTGTTGAGGCTATGTGACGTGGCTGGTTCGCTGCCCATCATCCACGTATTGACAAGCGCAATGCTTTTAAAAAGGTAATGACTCCTTTCCCTTGAAAATGCTCGAGCACTAATAGTCAGGATCAATTGTTTAATTTCTTAAGTTTAAAAGTAAATAAAATTTCTTTTCTATGTGTCAACAAATTGGATTCAACCACAAATAAACACAACTTTAATTACGACAATATAAAAAAAATCACACAGTGATATAACAAACGAAATTTTTCATGTTCTGTGAGGCAACTTATAATGCAATTCGAGGAAACTATTGAATTAATAGAACATCCATTAACTTCCAGTTTTAATAATATCAATTTTTTTTAAAAAATCATAAGAGTATTTAACATTTCGGTTAGAAGTCTTAGCTCTTATACAATATACATGATGTATTGCCTGTTTAAACCACAGACATCTAGTTATTTAGTGGATTAATAATGCTGCCTGTAACACTCATTATATTTGGTGCATAGTGATTGACTTATAACATAACTTGTAAACAATAAACAACAAGAATGATAATGGCTTACCTTGCAAAATGTTCTTTCTAGCTCATTTAAATAATATTTTTAAACCTAAATTCCTATTTGATAGTATTTCTCATATGATTTTTCTCTTATTTCGTCGATATTGACTTCAGTTCATTACTGTGTTTACTGAATTTCAATGATGATTATGTAGCATTCTATTGAAGATAGAGCTATAAATATCTTTTCAGTCTCTCATATTTCGAAATTATTACAAATTTGATAAACAGCAGCAACCCGAAAAGATTCATATTCCTCTACTCAAAGTTTATTTATTCACTAAGAATTTAAATTTTGATGTGTTATTAGTTCAGGAAAGAAACTGCTTTATTTCAAGAATACAGTTTCATGTCACTGATTTTTATTTTCTCTTGTACCGCAAAAAAAGGTCTAAACTAAATCTTTCATATATAAAGTTAATATTTATAAATGGCGCTTTAAAATTTACACTTTTTTTTAGTTCTGATCTTTATTTCAAATAATTTTACCCTAATGCAGTTGTAGGTGGCGCTAATATCGGTAAATGAAAATAGTATAAATGAAAAAAAAGTTTAGTGACTTTTGTGAATTTATGAAAGCGAATAAAATATTAGCATACCAAAAAGATTAAAAAATGCATATAGTTTCAAATGGAATGGCGTTGTAAATTAGTTGAACCACCGGCTAACAACACAGGTCCATTAAAGATGAAAGAATACGAGATCATGGGTAACAACAAAGATACTGGCGAATACTTGGCACGAAATGCAACATCGTCTAGATATCCTCAGTATGATGAAAGGGGCACATGTTGAAAGCTATTTGTATATTCTTGATTTATTCCAAGAAAATTGCCCACTTAATTTCCATTAATAAACACTTCCTTTGCATGCTTAAAAATAAACAAAAGGACAATTTGCAAAATTTGATATTGTTTATGGAAAATTTAAAATAGTAAATAAGAATAAGAATATTACATGATATAATTTTACTTAAAGCACTCATTTGAGATATATATGCCTTTTTATAATTATAAAAATTCTTAAGAAGAATTATCTGCTTAGGTTTTAATCCCTAAAGAATGCATAATCTTCCGAAATAATGCACGGTGTACATAAGTATAGTGAAGTACTTACTCGGTAAGAAGAGGATGACGACGACAGCGACGACTGCAGATATCCCCAAGATGACACAAAAGGTAATTCCAACTATCCGCCAGATATGACTTTCCTCTGGCGGTTCATCTTCCTCCTGAAACAGAAAATATTATTTGAGAATGCCATTTTAAAAGCTTTAATAATACTATAAATATAGAAAAAAGCTGTAATAACAATCCGATGATAAAATAATAGTTTTTTTCCCTCGTACTCTTTAGCATGGTCATCAATTTGTCTGCCGCGTTATGTTTCGTTTTAGTAAAATTTCATTTTCAAGCTGCACTGAGCTTTAATAGAAGGAATTTGCAATTTGAATTATGGTGAGATGAACAATATGACAGCATCTGACCGTTCTATTAAAGAATAGAAGTTCAATTAAAGGAATGTTTAGATGTTCAATTAAACAAAATTTTAGAATTAAAATTCCTTTCCAAATACAATGCTTTATTTGCATTTGTATAATGTAGTTTGTTTTATTTTACAAAGCAAAAAACAAACAAACAATAATTTTTTCGTAAAAATGTGACACTTCACATGTAGTTTATTTTTTTTTTTTTGGTTCATATAATTTTATGCAGTGATAAGCAGTGTCTTTTTCTCTCTTCTGCTTTATAGATACATTATAGTTTTCTTCTTTTCTGCTTTATGGATACATTATAGTTTTCTTCTTTTCTGATTTATAGATACATTGTTTTATTTTTTCTGATTTATAGATACGTTATAGTTTTCTTCTTTTCTGATTTATAGATACATTATAGTTTTATTCTTTTCTGATTTATAGATTCATTATAGCTTAAAGTGTTTTTAATGAATGTATATTTTTAATGTAATGAATTTCGTACAGTAATAAACAGTGTGTTTTCCTTTTTTTTCTCATTTTTAGACACACTACAGTTTTCTTCTTCTAATTTATAGATATATAAAAGAATAAACTTTTCTTTAATGCATATGTCTTGCAAACGGAATACGGAAGCACGAAAGTATTGAAATATCACATATATATTAATTTTTCATGAAAATAATGATTGTAATTTATTATTTCAGTTTTTAAAATATATTTTAGGAAATAAAAAAAAACAAAAAATTGAAACTAAATCCGAAATTTACTCTTAATTATCGGAAACAAAACTTTAATAAAGCTAAATTAATGAAATATACAACAGAATATTTTGGGTTGCAGTTCGTTTAATTAGGATTCATTAGTTAGGAATTAATTTAATTAGTAAGATTTTATATCTAAAAACAAAACTAAAAAGCGTTGGTTTATATTTAACTTTCCTTTACGGAGGTTTTGAAATTTATATTAAAGCAATGTTTTAATTAAATATATCCCATCCAGTTATTTTTAGCAACGTTATAAAAATAGCACGTATATTCTGAAATCTGATATTAAATTTTAGTAATCTAAAGCACAATATTTAATATTAATAAGGTACAGAAATTTTTATTATTATTATATATATATATATATCCAAATTTTTCAATATTACAACTTCCAATTAATTTTCATTTGATCACTTTCAAAGAAAGAAAACATTACTGAATATTTTTCTTTCAAAATTAAGAAATACTGTCCATATTATATATTATATATATAATGAATTATTATATTTAAAAATAAAGGAAAAAATTTAACCATAAAAAGTGTTTAAAATAATATCGGCTATTTATCGGTGAAAACAAATTAGTAATAAATAAATTCAAAAATATGTTATTATAAATTTTGTCCTTTTAGTTTTGACTGAAAGACTCACCAGCTAATGTTTGAAAGCAGTCAATAAAGGCCTCAATATTTTTGGATCAGTATAATATGCTTCATTAAAACAAATTTTTCAGAGACACAGTGAAAATACTTGACAGAAATAAGTGAATCTTGATTCGAAATAATAATAACTAAATTCTTGTGAATTTTTAGAAAAAGTATAGTTTCTATAAAGAAAATTTTTAATTTCAATTTAATCTTTTGATAATTAAATTTAAATATATATGTATGCAGAAAAATAATACTACAGTTTTAAATACGAAGTGATCTTCAATATCAATATTTTTATATTTTTCCTTAGGCTAGAAAATATTTTCAGATAATTAGCAAACAATATTTATTAAAATTATTACTAACAATCCCGATTTATCAAAATTAATATTTTTTCATTATTCAATAAAAAATTAATTCCTGCAACCTTCATTTTATAATAAGGGAGGAAATTATTACTAATATTTTTAAAACTCTGGGGTCTACTGTCCAGTATCACTGGTCATCACATGTTAGTTAAATAGATTCATTGATAAGGAATCAATTTCCCTAAAATTGATATGTTTTGTTTCCCTCATTTATATAAAATGAGTTATTTAGTTCTATAAATTTACTTGGTAATATCTACAAGCACTCAAATAAAATCAATGGATCTCAATGTGTAAAAATCATAATTTATGAGTTATTCACTAAATCACAAAAAGAAAATTTTCAATCCACAATTACATTGACTTAGTAAAAGAAATTATTTTGCTTTTCTCAACTTGCAATTATTTTACAAATTTCTTATGAGTTACAATGTATAAGACTTTTATTATTACAAACTAAACCTATAAAGGTATCACATGAGCGTCGGACATCTCAAATTATTTGTATTTTCAAGTTTCGGATTCCCTTGTCATATATAAAGATTTTTTAAAAAAATCATAATTACATTAGTTTCTAGTCAAAATTACATGCAATTCTTAAGTGTACTATAGTCATTTCTTTTTTGAGTATTCTTGGCGATACTAATCCGGTTTAAAAGATTAATATTGATGATATTAGTAAAGTTCTAAAGTAGGAAAAACTAAATATTCTACGTTATAACTATCATTAGACTGAAAATGGTATAAAATTCACAAACATCATTTTACTACTGATTAATAAAATATTTTAAAAAAAGTTTTTTAATAATTTTATTTTAAATCGCTCTCATGAAGCTGGAATATTAATTGACTTCAAACTCTTCATCTTCTTTCTAACATCTTCTTTAACTTACATAAAAGATAACCACAATTCTATTTGTGGTTATTGTTTACATAATTCATTGTTTATTTAAATAATTTGAAACTCAGTATCGTCCAAAGTGTGCACAAAGCATAAAATTTAATTAACAGAAATGAAAAAAAGTTTGAAAGAAAACATACTATAAATAATTAATCAATTTTAAGATTAAATATGTGAAGACTTTAAAGTTAATTAAATATATCAAAGTAAGATTTAAAGTTCAGTAAGAGATATTAGAAAAACTGACTTCAATACTTGTAGAGGGATAATAAAATAATTCACACGGTATGACACTTTTACTAACTTATTCTAACGACTAGAAAGCAAAGAAAATATTTAAATTAACTTATTGTAAACTAAATTATTCTAAACTCTACCTACTGTCGTCGAAACCGAGATTTTTAAATTCAAAGAAATGCGAAATATTTATAAATTTAAAACATACCATCTGTTATATTTGATGCTGTTGCCGAAAGAAAATGCCTTTCAAATACAGAATAAAATGAATTCATAAAAAATTCGGTCGTGGAAGTTTTCTTTTTCTTTCAACACTTTTAATGAAAACTCGATTTAACATTCTATTTCAAAACGGACACAAGGACAAATTCTTGTTGAAAATTCTTAACTAAATTGTTCATTTCTTGAAACAACTTCTGCTTTATTTTTCATTTGTTTGTTTTGGCTCGCATTTCCAACGATATTTATGCAAAAACAAGAAAAGATCTGCCATTGTAAAATTAAAAACAAAAGGCAGCATAACTTTCGAAAACATTCAAATTTGCGTTAAGAGAGACTTTTCTCCTTTAGTTTTATATCTGTATTTTAATAAATGTTTTTTTATTTCAGAAAGAAAGCACAATTCGCCGAGAAGAACTTTGTTATTCTGTATTTAAGCAGCACGTGTAATGTATTTATTTCAGTTAAGCCTCTATGAACTGAATTTTTGTTTTCACTAAAAAAAAAGTGGGAACGAAAAATCAGAAATTATAAACCTATATAAGTGAATGAAAACAAATTTTTGTTTTTAAACAATTTTATTGCATTATAATCATTGACTTTCAAGTCACACCGACCTAAAAAAGTTTGCACTTCTGTGTATAATAGCTCGTATGTGAAAGTTCATAAAACAATTTGCATTTGGTGTGAGGCATAAATGTACATGCATCCTAAACGTAGTTTGTTAATCACTGACAAAAGCACAAATCATTTCAATTGGATCAAATGGCTTCGTGTAGTTTTACTGCCAACAGTTTGCACAGCAACTATTTTGCTAATTCGGTTTGATGAGCCTAAAAATGGTCATGAATGATGAGCCTAGAAATGGTCATGAATGATGAGCCTAAAAGTGGTCATGAATGTTGAGCCTAGAAATGGTCATGAATGATGAGCCTAGAAATGTTCATGAGTGATGAGCCTAGAAATGTTCATGAATGATGCGCCAAAAATGGTTATGAATGATGAGCCTAGAAATGGCATTGGTTGTGTTTGCAACGTCATAGAGATAAGATTTATACCCCATCTCATGAGAAAAGCTATTATTTTTTTGTAAAATGTCAATAAATGAAAATGTGACCTGAAAGTTACACGGACCCATAGAGGGTTAAATGCCATGACCATCATAACGCATTTTAATTTAAAATTACGATATGAAATTTTTTGTTTAGTTTGAATGTTATCATCTAGCACGTTTAATTAATGCAGATACTCCAATTTAAATTGACAATATCCAAAATAAATCATATGTCGCGTTACTCTAAAGGTAAGGACTCGGGTTCAGGGTCTTAGAGCTCCAGATAAAGTCTCGTTCTGACGACCATACGTATTCGGTCATAAATCTGCAAATTGACCCATTGTTGGACCACCCCCGTCTGAGGACTGCAATCGGGAGGTTCTCGCAAATCATTGGTGAAATGAGCAGAAACCAAAGAATTCCAGAAAACTACTAGAAAGGGTAAAGAGGGGGAAATGTGTCAGATTCAAGGCGGTTCTAGAGTGCCTGAAAAGAGTTTGAGAAATCGGATTCTGCAAAAGGCTCGTCTTGCAGGCAGTCTGTTGAAAATCAAATCTATCAAAATTCAAATATTCACTCTCCAGTGTGCTTTGAATGTTTGAGGTAGCTCTACTCATTAATTAATTATCTTGTTTTCAAAGTGATTAACAGGGTTGCCCAGTTACAATGAAATCAAACCAAATTATTTACATTACTTTAATAAAATATTGCAATCAGATTAAACTAATAGGGATCAATTCTTGAAAAAATCATTATATAATCTTTATAAAGCGAACTTTTAAAACATATTTGACAGCAGAATTGATTGAAAATAGATTCAAATACAAGGAATAGTGTCTAATTATCATAAATTATTTTGCTTAACTACCAAATATATTTGTTTTAAAGAAATAAAATGTAACTATAATACTAAAATATCTAGAATTATATATAATATTTTTAAAATAAGACCAGGCGAATAATCCAGGAATTTGAGAAATTTTGCATTAGTAGAAGTAATAACATTCATAAAAGTAATAATTAAGGTATGATAAATTATGAAACATATTTAAATATAACGTTTTCCTATTTAAAGTTGTAATGTATATAATACTATAATTCTTTTGAAGTGAGACAGATAATGGCTTTATATTTTCCCTTTTTCTCCTTTTCAGTATTTTTCATTTTTGTTTAATAGTTTTCATACAGTATGGTGTTGTTTGCACTAATGACCTTTAAATTAATCATTTTATCATGGCTAAGTATTTTTTTTAACTATAATCAAATTGCCAATCCTGGATATATATTTTAATTGAATTCGGTCAAATTTGCACTAAACAAGAATTAAATACACAAGATTAATGATCCAAAAGTATTTAGTTAGTCATGACTAAAAGTTTTTTTAATTATAATTAAATTGCCATTACTGAATATATATTTTAATAGAATTCAGTCAAATTTGTTCTAAACAAGATTTAAAAGCACAAGATTAATGATCAAAGAGTATTTAATTAAATTTCCATTATAACTAACAAAAGGGTTAACTTGTGTAAATATATTACCCTCACACAGAGCATACTTCTTAAATTTGCATCCTTACATGAAATGAAAAGAAGACGGAAACGTGAACCACTTGAGGAGAATAACATAATATTTCAAAGAAAAAGGAATTTAATTTTCTCTTCACGTCATAATCTCCTATAAATAGGAAATGATGTGTTTTGTTTTGTTTTTCTTTTTATAATGGAAAAATATCAGGGCTATGCTACCCATTATTCTGGAGGGGAAGTTTCGAAAGAAGATGCCAGCTCAGGTGTAGTTCTCATTATCTGACCACGCTCCAAAATTATGAAGTCCGTTCCGAAATAATCTTAGTATTTCTTTTTCAAAACGATGCTATCACGCAATTAGAATGTATCTTGAGAACATCTTATGAATGGATTGGCTTCAGACATAACTGAATATCATCAATTATAGGGTAGAGTTTGAATAAAAAGAAATTTAAATCTTTTGGTTTTTATATTATAGTCTCCGTTTATCATTGGTTATATTGAACAACATATATAAAGTATCTATAAACTCTAAATCTCTTGGTAGGTTTTTTTGTTTGTTTGTTAAAATGGCTTATACATTGAAAGAGTCATAGATAGACTTATTGCAAGCTGATTTTGTAAAACATTTGTAGGATATTTTGGTTTAAAGACATATCTAATGCTAAGCATCTGACATACGTGTTTTTGTAAATTGAACTTATTTTATGTTAAAAATACAAATATTACTCGAAAATTGTTTTTCTCGAATTCAGGGAATTCCAAAACATAGTAATCAATCAAAATGTATATATATATAATTTTATTATTTAAAAAAGCTTTGCTTATAAATTAAATTTCTGATATAGAATTCGAACAAATCTTCTGAATATAAATAAAGTACAATTATAATTAAATTCTTCATTTTTCTCAATTTGACGATTTTTTTAAATACGCATCAACATTAGTTAGATTTTTTTAAAATAAGGATTAGTACTGAATTTTGACAATTATTCTGAAAATAAACAGCATTTTAACAGCGTTATCAAACGCATAAGAAGACATGCATTACATCGTTAAGGAAACTAAATAAATTTATGTTTCTGTTTTAAAAATTAGTGGAAAAATAGTTTTGGTAAGTAAAATTAAAATTAACCAATTCTTACATTACTATCTCATCTTTGCAACCAAAAAACTAAATAAATTCATATGTCTCTGTATTTAAGTAAGAAAAAAATGTTTTGCTTAGATAAAAATAAAATTATTGAATTCTTATATAACTTATATTCTTATATGTCATTTACGCGAGCATTTTAAAGATACATCTATATGCAAAGCATGAATAATTAAAATGCATTTTTAAGTTTCTTGATATTATACTTCAATTTTTAAATTTCGAGCACTTATGGGAAAAATTCAGCTGGTTATTAAAAACGTAAAAAATCGATACATTACATAAACAAATGGATTGGTATTCAAACTATGCGATGAATCATGGAATATATATTTGAAAGACAAAGCATTTTTAAAACGTCAAACTAAATAAATATTGTTTTATGGAACATAAATTTATATTCAGCCATACCGAAAAACGAAACTTTTTGTCAAAATTAATTTACATGAAATAAAAAATGCAGTTCCGAAAAAAAAATTGTTGAACTTGAACTAAACAGTTCTAAATATCAGATAAAAATATTCCATTTCACAATATTCAAATTATTTTTAATTTTACTTGATGGAAACTCGCACTGAATAAATTAATTTTTTTTTATTTCAAAACCATAAAGGTAAATTTATTATAAAAACCACATCACAAAAGGAGAATGTTTAGTAATTACTTATTCTAATACCATCGGAATAAGAAAAGAAATGCTTATCAAAACGAGAGCTAGTTTAGTTATATTAATATCCCGCTTTAAAGCAATAATGTTGCTATTTCGGTGCGATCTTCGTAATTTCCGACATTGTGCAGATGACGAGGACAGATCTGAGCTGTAACCCTTCTCCAAATTTCCGCTACAGCGTGAAGGCATTTGGCACCGACGGATTAAGCGTGCACCAGGCTCACTTACACGAAGGCTCTTGTTAAACCAAATAGCCTGAAATGTCAAGGTTCTAAGGCCGAGACCTTGCTATCAAGTCATCGTAGCTCTATCAAAGTGGGGTATCGGTATTTTAAATTCATTTAAATCAGATTTTCAACAATTAATACAAAGCTAAAATTTTATACCTACAAAAAGGTTATAGCTACGTTTTATTCATAAATGTAATGCAAAATATAATAATATTGATTTTAAATTTTGGTGATAATCAGAGCAAAAGAATTCCTGCTATTTTTTATTATTTATTACAAATTGAAGCAGTAGAATATTTTAAACTTTAGAGAAATATGCACTGGTCTTTAAAATGTGTCTAAAATTAATAGTAGATATTTTATGTACATAGATATATAATATAAGGATCTAATTTATATTTTATTTAAAAGAATCCCATCTAGTACCTCTTTTCTATGAAATTTGTTCAAGAATAAATGGAAGAACGCAACTGAAATATTTGGAAAAACAAAAAACATCGCATGAGAGCATACATTTCCAAATAACAAAGGAAATTTAATCATTTTTCGAAAGTATTGTAGCTTCACTTTTTAAAAAATTCCGTTGCGTTTATAATCGATGTTATTTTTAGGATAGATGTTTTAAAATGAATGGCACTCATTTACAGAAAGCTTTATTTTCCGAAAACAGAAAAATAAAATACTATTATTACGCATTTCTGCTAAGAAATTATTTTTCTTCAAAATCTCGAATTTCCTTAAAATGAAATGAGACATCATTTCTGAAATACTTGGTTGTTATGCTATAAACTTTTGTATCTAAGTCTTTATAGAAAGAGAGCAACGATGACTTTGTTAGCACATTATGATTTGGGATACAAAAAAGAATCTCGTTTGTTGCTTTATTATCACAAAAACTGAAAGTTGAGTATTGTACAAAAAAAATATTTATTTTCAATTTCTTTTTATCATTAAAACATCGTTTCATTCAATGAAGCATTTCTTCTTATTTCAAAGATTTTTTTTATCAGGTTAAAAAAATGAATTCTATATTTTCCAAGTTCCAATTTGAAAGTTGGCCTTCAAATATCGGATTTGAATAAATCTATAACTGTAAGCAGCATTTTGCTTCTAAGTAATTTCTGACATAAATTAACAAGAAGGTATGTACCTCGCTAATTTTTCATAATCTTTATATAATCGCATATATTTGTAATAAACATACATTATGCTAATCATTACAAAATAATGTATTACTT
Organism: Argiope argentata; assembly: GCA_026289955.1. Lineage (NCBI taxonomy): Eukaryota > Metazoa > Arthropoda > Arachnida > Araneae > Araneidae > Argiope > Argiope argentata. The sequence continues at coordinate 1,302,440 of JAOUZG010040071.1, read as the reverse complement.
TATTATGTTGAAAACATTTAGTTGCATCTTCAAAATAATACTTTTATTTAATTCAATATTTTAATTATTTACGATTACTTAGAACGCAATATTGCAATTATATGTGTTTCTATTTCGGTTGCAGACATTGTATTAATACATACAAACAATTTAATTAGTCGTTTCAAAATAGAATTAATTAACAGCCCTCTGTTTTAAAATTAAAAGTGCTGATGATATATTTCAATGAACTCCGAGACAAATTATTTTTAGAAATGAATAATTATATAACACAAAATGAAACATATAGATTTTCTATTTTAGTCTCTAGATGTCAGTAATTCAGATTAATGAGCTATTTTTGAATCTTTAGATTGCAGGTGATTTTTTGTATGTAAAATAAATAAAAATGAAGATATAATTATGCCTTATCCTTTTATTACAAAAAAGTAATCCAATAGCTTAGAAATTTAAAATCTAATTATAGAAGCTTATTAAACTTAAATAAAATGTAAAACCAATGGTTTTCTGAATAATTGGTAAGAAATTTTGAACCTTACGCTGCACTTTGTTAGTATTATTTTTATTAGTTTAGTTGATACAGGCTTGGCATAAGGGCATGTACAATTTATAGAACTTCGTATATCAGCTCACGTTTACTATTTTTCTTTTGTTCTCATGTTCCGCTTTACAACGGAAGGAGGGGTGCAGTAGCTTCTGAGGGTATGAACTCCTGGCATCCGAGGACAGAAGTCTGACAACTAGTTCACACATGTCAAACTCTTTTTACGCGGTGGACTTCATTCCTGCATTTCACAGATCGTAATTTAGATCTGGAAAAGAGAATGATTACCTCTAACCCAGTACTCACAGTTGTATTACTCTTGACATGGGGAACTTTTTGAACACGACAAATTAAACGTCCATCCCACACACACACACACACACACACACACACACACACACACACACACACACACACACACACACACACACACACACACACACACACACACACACACACACACACACACGCACACACACACACACACACACACACACACACACACACACACACACACACACACACACACACACACACACGAAGTCTTCGCTAGGACTGTTCGAACTCACAACCCAAGGGATGCGAATCCAACGCCCTACCAACCAGGCTATTGCGTCCCACACTTTCTTTTTCTCCAATTAATTTCTTTAAGAAAATAAGATCCTTAAATTACGACTTTTAACTCCCGTTTCCCAGACGGGTAAAGGAAAGCGTGAATTTACGTCACCTCTATTCTGATAATGGGATGCACCTTCTATTGGATATATTTTAATATGTCCGGTGATGCTATTAGATTAATAGATAATCATTCTTCAGAGCTATTCGAAGACCCACAGTTCAATTATCTGAGACAGTATGGTGGTGCTGGTTATCTTTCGCTGTAATACAGGTAAGTAACTAATCCGTTAAATATTATGTCCTATTCACCCACACCTTATATGTTTGTTACAGAATAAAACAAGAACATTATTTCTATGGACCTTAGAATAGAATAGTACACATTATCTTACATTACTTTAACTGTGGAACAAGAACTACAGGGTTCCTGAGTTGAAATTTCCAAAATAAAAGTTTTTGAATGTTCTTTTAACTCGTAATTAAAACAGTTAAAATATGAAAAAAAATGTCCAAGTCCTGCATTTCTTGTAATTAATTCTTAGTCTAATTTTAATTTTTTTTTTCATTTTCTGAGAGTAAAGAACATTTTTGGATAAAAATGAAATAACCAGGCTAGAATGCTTCTAAAAACATATGTTACAGATGTTAAATCTCGTCTTCCCATCCCACAATAGTTTTCGTCCCGCATAAAATTTTCAGCCACATTATTTACCAAACAGAGTGAAATATTCTAAGGCATTTGAAAACACTTTTCTTCCATTCCAAATACATCCGAGTCGCCCTTCTACATTACCCAAATACCTTCAAAAGTTAGTTACCTTCCCCTTTGAATAAACTTAAATAAACAAAGAAAAACCATCGGTAATATAATTCTTTCTGCCTTAAGTCTTTCCAAAGCCATTCTGAGCATTTAAATCCATGCTCATAAAAGTCAGCGTTAGTTATTTTGAAACATTCAAGGAAATCCCGGAAGAACTCATCCCACGCAAACACTAAAGCACCCAAATTAGGAAACGAATAGACTGTATAATACCCCTCGTATTTGGAACAAATAGAAGCAGCCAGCTAGCCCTGGGTTCCTCCTCGCCTCCCCCCTTAACGCATCGTTAAATGGAAAAGTTGGAGCAGACATCTCTTGCATTTGTCTTTGGGAGGAATTTTGCGTTAGCAAATCAAAGGGAAGATAAACGCCGCTTCCAGAATCAGCACCCTCCATTGAACAAAACAATACCCACTTCTCATCAACTCCACTTGTCCATTCCGGCTTCGCCCGGGCTCCTTAAGTCGTCTTCCCGTTCATTGAATTACCATCATGGTAAAAGGGTCCAAAGTGAAATGTGCGGCGGAATATCAACCGAAACTCCTTAATTGATTACGAAAACGAAAATCGGCTCGGCGAAAGTAATCCTTTTACTGTAGCAGAACCGTAAATTTTGCCAAGAGCTCTCTCTTTGTTAGGAGGCCCGTTGTCTTTGATACAGAGACTCTGGCTGTGTGCTTTCGGGATCTGGGGAACAGGCGAGGTTGGTAATTGGCTTTTTCCTTTTCCAAGAGGCGGCATCTTAAGATGATGGAAACTTAATTATGTATTTGGAGGCTTTTTTTTGTGGGATGAGTGTGTGGTATTGGCTCTCCTCTAAATTAGAAGGTGCCGTGGAGATTTTATGTTTTATAGAAATGCCTTTATAAGACATCAAATGATGCAGCAAGTGTCACAGAAAGGGATGTAGAGCCAGCCAATCAGAGAAATGGAAAGAAGCTGTCACAAAAATCAGAGAAATTATTCTCAGGATTGCTCTCAGTCTCTCAAATAGAGATGTTTTGTTGCTTATTTGAATGAACAAACTATTTTTTTAAAAAATTGACTCCTCAGTATTTCCTCTAATGTGTGAGGTAGATATCATGGAACCGAATCCACCTCTTTTATAAAATGACATTTATAGTGAAATAAAGAAAAGCTGTATTATCATAAATTGTCGTTTGAAACAATTTGTTGTATTATGACATAGTCAGCTAGATGAAACTCGCATTTTACTTTTTTTGCCTTTTAGTTACTATTTTCTTCTTTTAACCTTAAAATATGCACTTATTCTTTATGTTCTATTATATCTTCTTATAATGTGTTTTAAGGTTATAAGACTTCACCATAATGTAATTAATATCTTAGACCCAGACAACAAATAAAATGTAATAGATTATGCAACGTGAATACAAAATTTATTTACAAATATGCGATGAAACTAATATTCGAGATAAAGGTAATATTTCCTATAATTCCTTTCCTCATAATTCATATTTGAGATTCCAGCTATATTTAAACGCCATTTATAAATTCTCGCCCAAGGAATAATCAAGAATTTTTTTTCTGAATATTATAATAGTTTATATTATTGGTAGTTTATTAGCATAAAAGATTTTGTATATTCTGAAAAGTAATATCAAAAATATATTTTCTTAAAATTAAAAAGCAATATTTATTCAAATTATATAGAGTTTATTCAATTTAATCAACAAAGCAATTTATTTATTCAAATTAAATTATATACTAAATTTTTAAATTTATTCATTAAATTTTTTTTTATTCTTGCGTAATTGAAATTATTTGCTAGACAATTTCTTGTATGATCCTAATTTTTTAATGCTATTGGAATTTTCCAGCTCATTAAAAAATGATTTGTAAAGGTTAGAAATAACTACTTTTGAACATTTTTTTTCATTATTTGGCATCCCAGTTTGAAAGAGTTCCTCGAATTTCATCAATTGCTTTGGTTTATCGCTTTTTATAATCATTCGGCTTTTGAAACTTATCTAAATTATTCAAGATAATGAATTTTTTTATTGCATTTCTTCATTTGAATAACCATACAGTTATTGGAATTGAAAAATAATAAACGAATAAAAAATTAAGATGGTTGACGAAATTTCATTATACAAAAATAGGAAACATAATTGCTCCTTTAAATTAGTAAAAACAACGTTATCAAGTAAAAAATATTTATAGACAGAGTTTTCAGCGATAGTATTGCAAGTATTGAAAAAGTTTGACTCCTCCATCGTGGTTTTTACTTTAGAACGATGGTTCAAATGAATTTTGATTTTACGCAGTCTGGAATTTTACAAGGTATAAATAACCTAAAACTTGATCTGATAAACCATAGAAGATTGAAATTTTAAAAAAAGCTACTGCTTTTGAAACTATTGAAGCTAGAGCTATTGATTGAATAAAAATTATAAATCGCTTTGTTTTAAAAATCAGATCGATAGATATAAATGTATATGATTTTTTTTGCTCTGTAAAATATTTAATTTTTACTTATATTTACGGATTACTGGGAAAAAAACATAAAAAGAGACAGCATAAAAGAAAAAAGGACAAAGGTAACTAGATTGTTTCTATAGAGGGATCATATCACCCTTTTGCAGAAGGTAAGTTCATAAGCATGGATATCATAGCAAAATCTCTCAACTATTATAGTTTAAATAGCGTTCACAACAGGTCAACTATTATGCGCAACAGAAGTTCACGCCTACCTCAAGAAGATCATATGATAGCTATGAGACAAAGGCAAATAATTGCCTCGATAAGACAACCATTTTCCATTGTCCCATTAGGGTCATGTGATGTCCCCTAGGTAGGAGTGACCTTTTGTTTTAAGCAATAATTCACCTCTTATGAACTCTTTTCTTTTGACTTTGGAGTAATGGAAGAGTAGACATCAGGTGACAAGAGAGGATATAGCATTTAAACATCCCTTTCAATTAATAAGATGAACATTTTTTGAAGAATGACACAGCACATAATGTTTTCCTCAAATTGATTCCTGATGAAAAACAATGATTAGCGGCATTTGTCAGAGAATAAGGGCCAATGTAGATGTAACTTGTTTTTTTATGACCTTATACTAGTGAATTCAGCTTTAAGCTGCCAAATCTAGTGGCATTTATCTATTGTTTTTGTTACTTACTATAGAAGGGATATTAAAAAGCGTTGATCAGCTACAAATTTTTTGCTTTAAACTTATTTAGTTATTAAATAAATCACTCGTTCATTTATTTATTCAAAATATTTGGTGATTAGAGTTTCCAATTAATTTGATTATCACTTATTGTACTACATTCCATAACAAAAAAAAATCGACGCAACAAGAAGTTGTCAGATTGAGGAGAAAATTAATTGATAAGAAGACAATGTAAAGAATAGTAAATGATTAAAATCTAAAAACAATTTAATAATTTATTTCAGAATTAAACAAGTTCAATAAGGTGTCTTTAGCCTGGATGCTGCCAAACGGCTTGGCATATACCTATAAAGCTTCCAAGTAGTCTCCTGCGGTATTTCCAGTCAACTAAGCTCCAATTGTCGAACGAGGTCATCAACATTCCGAGGGATATGTAATCGCCTTCCCATCGTATTCCAGACATGCTCGATGGGTGAAAGATCTGGAGATCTGGCAGGCCAAGAATGTGTTTGACAAGCTTGCAGATAGCTCATAGTAACCCTTGCTGTAAGTGGTGTGTCATTGTTCTACTGCAAAACCAGCCGATGTTAGTGCAAAAGGAACGGTACCAAAACAGGACTTAGAATTTCGTCGGCGTACCGCTGTGCAGTAACTGTACCTCTAATGACGACCAAAGGGGTCGGGCTATCAAAGGAAATGACACCCCAGACCATAATGCCTTGTTGATGACCGGTGTGGCGTGCAATAGTGAAAGCAGGATCCCCCCCTGCCCTGGGTGTCTCCAAGCACGTCTTCGATGATAGTTAGGACACAGTTGGAAGCGGGATTCGTCGCTAAAGACAATACGTCCCCAGTCGGTATCATTCCAACCTGATCGAGCCATGCACCTCTGTAATCTGGATCGGCAGTGTGCAGGCGTGAGTGGAAGGTGGCGTAATGGTCGGTGCGAGCGTGGATTTCGCAGTCTCAACCGTCTGTGAATGGTCATGGTGGACACTGGTGTTTGGGTTGAATGTCTGATGGTTGATAGAGATAAAGAAGGGGTTCTAACAGCTCACGATCGAGGCCCTAGGTCAAACGTATTTTTTAAGTTGTTGAATTGTAATCTGAATCGCAATCAAAACGAAAGTTTTAACAATTGTTGAAGAACTGTTCCTTATATGTGTCTGCTGGATGCGCAGTTTCGATGCGCTGGAGATCAAACTATCCATTCATTGGACATCAAAATTTAATCATTTGCATATCTGGTCAAAACACTAATGCATACGAAATTTCACAGCAATCGGATGATTGCTTCTTGGTGCGTCATTTTTTTATAGTTTTTTTATTATAGAGTGTCTTACTAAGGCAGAGTTTGAGAATCTGAACAGTAATTTTAACTGATTAACAAGAAAATTCTTTCTTGACTTTTATTTAGAATGAAATCAAACTAATGCGTGGGAGTAAGTGCTCATTAATTTTATCATAATATAATAGCAAAAATGCAACTTTATGAAAATAATTGGAAAAACAAGTCTTAAATGAATAATTTAATAAATGTAGGACAATAAATTAATGCAACATATACAGTGCTATTTAATATGTTTAAAAAATCCTTCAAACCAAAGATATATTTTAAATCATTCCTTATTGCGGCTTGTTCAAATTTGATATATTTATGGACCACCATATATATATATATATATATATATTCTTTTTTTCTTATGTATTAAATATGAAAATAATGATAATGGAATTGTCAAAGTGTTTTATTTTATAATTTTAATTTATCTTTAATAATTAACTTTTGCCTCATCCAAATAATTTTTTTAAAAAAATTGGGTATTTATAAGTATGTAAACTCAGTAATTAAAAAAATCAATTATTTAGAAAAGCGAAATTCAACACAATTGCAAGCGAATTTTTAAAATTATATTTTATACGAAACCTGATAATAGAAGTCTATTTGTTGATTCATGTGTGTGTGTCAGTAAAACAATTCACAAATATGATGAAAAATATTAAATGGTATTTAAAACATAATTTTATTCACAGAACTATGTATCTTTATCAGAATTTAGTTCATACTTTTCCCTCTAAATAGTTTACCAGTATGCCAGCATTTCTAATCGTGTAAATAGAATTTAAAGTCTCAAAAATACAAATAATTAGATGAATGTGAATTTATTTCGTTCTTAACTGTCTGATTAGAAGCTGCTTGATAATCAATGAAAGTCAGAAGATTGAATATGAACCTTCAATTCTTTTCGCTGAATTTTGAGTTTAATGCAACTTCTAACATCTTAAATATACGATAAAGATATAACATGTAGTTCATTTTTTAAAACATCATATGAAATGAAACTTTAAATAGAGTCGCTAAGATTAATTAAGTTGCATAATTAACGCACAGTTTTGGTTATCACAATTTCATTTTTCACATGATATAAATATGCCTATTTGAGTTCTCAAAAATTTGTATTTCTCTGGAATTTACATATATTACATAAAATTAAAATTTTCTCTCTGTAAATATTTAAAATCAAGCTTAGGTCTACTGGGTAGAACTATTATTTCAAAACCAAACAAGTAGAATTTAACAACTAATTTTTCAAACAAATAAGCATTTTTAAATCTTTATAGTTTTGCTTTCAAAATTTGTTTTGTCAGTTATTTATTGCGATGTTTTTGTACTATCTATGGCATGTTAAGTCACATCTAAATAAACTCATCAGTAGTAAACCATTTAAAACATATTAAAACTCCCTAAATATAATTACTTATTAGCGAAAAGCGAATTGGTTGTGACTAAGTGACATCACACTAATTACAGCCTTTCATTTGTTAAGTCTGAGCGCCGCTGTTATCTACTAAAGATGAACATAAATTCATTGCTTTGGCATCTCTATGTAAGTGTCTAAATTTGAATTTGTGACATGTAACACAAATGAACACTTTAAAATGAACATTCAGTCTATGAATATCCAAATGACATTTTTAGACGACGCTTTTCGAGTGGCATCTGCCTTGTCAGTGCAGATGATTTGCCTTTATTTATTGTGACAAGTAACATTGTAGATTTCTGAATAGCTCATAAATCATTCACTAGTAACAAATTTGCACTCTCTTCAACATTATCTATGACTTATTCGTATAACTAGAGATATTAGTATAGCAATTAGTTGCAAGATATTAACAAGCAGAAAATCGTGACTCAAGGGTAAATCTAACCTGCAAACAAAGAAATTTTTCGTTTATCTAATATACTTTAGAAACAACCGTTTGTCTTAAAAAGAGCTAAAAATCTTTTCATTTTTTATTTTTAAAATGTTTTTATATTGTAACTTAAGAACCCGCAGAAACTGTAACATTTTAACTCAAACTATTAAATATTAATGAATTCCTATATTGCGATAGCTATTTTTAAGTTTGTGAACTGATATAATTGCATGTCCGTTCACATTTCTAAAGTAGCACAAAAAAATTTCATCATTTTTTTATGAAGCATAAGAAAATATCGAAGGAATATTGCTGACGAAACATTCGGCAAGATTAAGCTAAAAACTGTCTAAAAAAATTAAAATAAATTATTGAAATATCTGCTACAATATAGTGAAAATAATATTTAATTTAATTGTCAGTTTCAGTCTGAAATAATACTATAAAAATTTATTTTAATTATTTATTATATAGTAGTGTTATAAAACATTTTGCATTACATTCGTACTCGAAAATTCTTTTATCATCTCTAATCCAAGGTAAAAAATATTGAAAATTATCTCTTCAATGATATAAAAATAAGGAATTATTTATGTGCTTTAAATTTATGAATTATTTGGTTCTACTTTATACTTTTAAATAAATGAAAAAAATAATAATAAATGCAACATAAAACGGAACTGTAAATGTATTTTCTATGGCAAATATCGTGCTCATGTTAGGAGAAAAAATCAGCCTAGGCGTAAGTTATTATATATAAAACCTCCTCAATCTTTAAATTAAAAGATGAATAATAATAATCATTCAGGTGTCCAATCTAAAACATAATCTTATTTATTAATACAGAGTGGTATAATGAAATTTCCCCAAATAAACAGCATTCTAGAGCTCAAGTGGGGCAACAGATTGTGATGAAATTTGGTATAGTCAAAACACGAGTTGCACTCACGGAATTAAAAACAAAATTAAAATGTTCACCAGAGGGTGTCTGGTTCAACAGAGTGAAAGCATTAAATTTAATACAATTAAAGACCAAAATGGAATACATAAACGATATTAGCATTTATTAACTAGTTTCTGATCGACTTGTTATTGAACTATATTATTAAAGGTAAGGGAAAAATAACAGTACGCTGTTTTAGAGAGAGAGAAAAAAACAGTTCAGATTGCAGAAAAAAGAACAGATTAGAATGAAATTATACAAGAGGAGAAGTTGTTAATTGCGTCCAGCTTGTATGTAAAGAAAAAGTTGCTATCCTTGATCACTCACATTCACCTGCAAAATTTGTACAGCAACATCTGTCTTCAAGGAATCAGCAAGTACAAATGTGATAGGCTTACGGCTTCTTCCAGGTTGAATATCTAATATTTCCTTTCCTTCAAACCGGATACCTTAACCTCTTAACTCTTATTTACTTTACTATCTAATAAGATGACACGATCTATTTTGGGCATCCTTATTTTGATTCAAATAGAAATCTATTGAATACTTGATTTATCAATGTATATAAAGTAAATTTAATATTCAATTGTACTCAAAAAATAAACAATTCCTAATAATTATAGCTATCAAAATTTGATAAATCAATTCACATATGGAATACGAGCAAAACAGTTAAGTGGTTAAACAGACATTAATTATGGCTTGAATTATTTACACGACGAAATTTACGAACTGCAGCTGAAATCCCTTGTTTTCGTAAAACTGCTTCACCAATAATGCGCGTTCAATTAAAAGTACCATCATCATTACAGCTGGAAACCTCAACAATACACATGATGACGTCTGCAAATGTTTCATACCCTAACCCGTTTTGTATAAAGTTTCCTCTTCTTCGCAAGCATGAAAGTCCCGACATTTTTTTTTTTTGCCTATAACTGATAGCTTTTCCCAGTTTTACATTTTATCACAAATAATTATTGTTCTGCATTGTTAATATTATTTCAGCACACAGTTTTAGCCGTTTATTATATTAAATTACATGCTTTTCCGGAAAAAACTCCCTCTGGTAGGTATTATAGAGGTATTTTATATTGCTTTTCAAAATTACGTGAGAGCATCTTTTGTATAGTTTATATATCGAATTCTGTTTCAATACGTTTTCCCGTTTGAATTGTAAGATGTTTATAGGAGATGTTTAATTATAATCATTCTATAAGTTGAAAAACAGAAAATATGTTTTTACCAATCACTTTATATTTTAATTTATAATTTATATTATAAATATTAAGAAATCTTGCGAACAAATGTTTCGGACATTCTATTCATGTTAGATCACATTTAAAAAAATCAAAATTTAACTACAGTCTTCAATTAATTGATAGATTATTTAATTCGGAATTGAGTAAAATAGTCTATTTTCATCAATAATGAACGCGTGAAATCGATTTGAAATCTCTAACACATTACGAAGGGATCCAAACATCGATTACAAAATTCCGTTTTCACAAGCATGAAACAAGGGAAGTGAATAGAATTAATTGTGCTTGAAATATTGATAATTGATTGGTCGGAATAACACACGCATTTAGAATTATTTACTTTCAAAACTCCACTGAATATATACTACGTTCAAAGGAATTATTTCGTTTGTGTTAAATTTCTACCACAATTCCTGGTAATTATTTATAATATCAAAATGAAAAGGATTAAAAATGCATGCATTTTGAGATTTCACGTCAGACGTGAGAGATAACCAAATACCTCTCTTTTTCTACAAATCAAACAAAGTGAAGTTACTAAAGAATTTTAATATCTTATTATTCACACAATTCTATCTCAAAGTCCCATTCAACAGATGCAAAGTGGCAAATTCGATATATTGCATGAATACATCATTTTTAAGTTTGAAACAGAAATCCTTTGACTGCATCTATAAAAGAATTTCTTTTTTTAAAATAAATAAGTCTGGTATTCTTTTATGCAAAAATGCTTCTGTTTATCAGCTTGGTTGGATGTGTATATTTACATTGTGTCTTACCCCTGAATAGGAATGATATGTTAAACAAATATTTTGTCAGAAAATGAATTATTCTTCATTCATGAGATTCAGAAAGTGTTTATTTTCTTTCATTAGTTTATCTACGTTTTGTTGCAATTATGTTTCCTTATCAAATAATATAATAAGTTAATGAAAGATATTTTCTTAAAGGAGCAAAAATGCATAATGGAAAATTAATGATACTCGAATGAAGTCTTTCGTTGTAGGACATAATGTGGTCGGATTAAATTCTATTTGTTACTAAACAAACAATGTTTGCCTCTTGTTTCATGAACAAATATTTTTTTTAATTATTCACTTAAGTCAAATTTTAATTAGATATTCACAATTTGTTTAAGCTGATTCTTCGGATGACTTCTATTAAATGGCACACGTTTCGTCTTAAAGGATGTATGTGTTTGACTGCATTATTAAAAAAATACAATTAGCAAAAGGCTTAACCTTCAAAGATATTAGATTGTCTTTATTTTTTGAGGGTTTATAAAAATTGTGTCGGATATTAGAAAAATAAATTAATTTATTATATTTTTATAGAATATTCTCAAATCTATGCAACATTAATTCTATTAGGTATTACCCGAATAAATAAATGTTGAGAGAAATTATCTGAGTAAATAAACTGTGAGAGAAATTATCTGAGCAAATAAATGGAGAGATAAATTATATGAGCAAATAAATGGAGAGATAAATTATCTGAGCAAATAAACGGAGAGAGCAAATATCTGAGCAAATAAAGGGAAAGAGAAATTATCTGAGCAAATAAATAGAGAGAGAAATTTTCCGAGTAAATAAATGGAGAGAGAAATTATCTGAGTAAATAAATGGAGAGTGAAATTATCTGAGCAAATAAATGGAGAGAGAAATTTCCTAAGTAAATAAATGGAGAGAGAAATTTCCTGAGTAAATAAATGGAGAGAGAATATTCAGAGTAAATAAATGGAGAGAGAAATTTCCTGAGTAAATAAATGGAGATATAAATATTCCGAGTAAATAAATGGTGAGAGAAATATTCCGTGTAAATAAATAGATAAATTATCTGAGTAAAAAAATAATTTATAAAATTAGGAGATAAAAACATAATATGAAAAGCCAATAACTGATTAAAGAGGAATCTCAGTAACATTTATGTATTGAAATATTTCTATAATATAATTTCAAAAAGGGAAAGACTAATTTCAAATTCATATTTCATTAAAAGAAAAGATTTTCTTTTGAAACATATAATATGCTCAGTTTTATATATTTTGAAGTAGCTGAATTTGTGCTGAATATGAATTATTAGCCAGAAAAAATAAATTATACCAAGATCTCTAGCACAGATGTTTTATAATGCTTACTATTCCACTGGGGCATTCGATAACATTTAAGTATCCCCAAGTTCAAGTCATAAAATCACAGATGCAATTGAGAGCGATATATTTCTTACTAAATCCTTGTACCTCTGAGTTACCTAAATAATAAAGAAGATCCTTATTTAATGCTTTCACGTCTTGAAAGAATCAAATCTTAGAATGAAAGCCCAAATGTTTTTATTGCAATGAAATGAAACATATCACCACATGTGTCTAACGTATAGCAATCTAATCCAAATTCCTTTTTGACAAATCCAGGCACGTAAGCACTGCTGCCAAGTTACATACTTGCTCAAGTGTAGAGCACTGAAAGTTATTCAGATCCTAAACTTTATAGCGTTGCTAGAGCTCGGAAAAAGCTTGAAAAGAAATTCCACTCCTTTTGTTAGATGCTTTCCCAGTGAACATAGCTTCAGGATTTCGGACATTCTGGACAAAAACGTGTTTAGTCATAAAATTTAATCTTTTAATTTAGAAGGAACTGCAATTACTTTTTAAGAGCATCTGTGAGTTGTATGGCACTTGAATAAAAGTTTTATTAAAGAACCACCCAAATTTTACCGCATGAAATAATGATTTTTCAAATAAACGAGTAATATAAAAAAACAGTTTTATAAAAGTAATTCTTACTTAGGTTAACAAAGAAATATTTTATTTAAGTTATTTTTTATTTAATAATTACAAATAATAAAAATATATATAAATATGACAAAATCACAAAATTAAGCGACAAATCATAAAGTGAATTTCCTGGCAATTTTCCATTCTCCTTTCTATATTTGGTGTTCCAACTTGATAACCAAGGGATGCGAATTTAACGCCTTACCAGCCAGATTATCCCAACCTCACAATTACAAATACTATAAATAATTATTTAAAAAAAATATAATAGCGTTAAATTTTCAACGAGCATCGATTATTCAAAGCCAATTGTGGCAACGCAAAATGCGTGATTTTTCTACACCAGCTGGGGAAACATAATATAGAAAAGAAATTTCTTTCTCATAATTCTTTATTATTTTAATTAAAAAGTACTTCAAAATGAATCCGAAAAATCAATTAATTTCCAATGTTTAATATTAAAGGCATCAAACATTATGGAAATAAATCCAATCGTTTAAAATAATCGCCCGAAAACATGTTAAGCCTAACCTCATTAGTGTGAAAAAAAAACTGCATTCTTTGTTTATTTGGTTATTGGGAAATGAGATTTTCGGCGAGAAATGTAGTATTTAATTAATTAATGAAAGGTTAACGAAATAACATTTGAAAAAACTGTATTCACATCAAATCTTATCCATTACAAGTTTTAAAAAAAATCCCTAAACTTGATTGGATAAACAAAATGTATTTATTAACGATTGAAAAGTTGAATTTATATATATATATATATATATATATATATATATATATACACTGAAGTGACAAAAGTCACGGGATAGCAATATGCAAATATACAGATGGCAGTAGTATCGCAGCGAAAAAGTATAAATGCGCTGTTCGTTTTCCAGAGCTTGCATTTGTGTTCAAATTATTCATGTGAACAGGTTTTTCGTGATTTATGGCGGCACGACGAGAATTAACAGACTTTGAACGTGGAATGTTAGTTGGAGGTAGACGCATGGGTCATTCCATTGCGGATATCGTTAGTGAATTCAACACTCCGAGATCCACAGTATCAAGAGTGTGCCGAGAAGATGAAATTTCAGGCATCACATCCCATCATGGACAGCGCAGTGGGTGACCACCTGCACTTAACGACCGAGACCGCCGACGACTGTGTAGAATGGTCAATGTTAATAGTCACGCAAGCCTTCGTCAAATAACTGCAGGAATCAATGTGGGACGTACGGGGGACGTGTCCGATAGGACTGTGCGGTGAAATTTGTCTTCCTCGGGCTATGACAGCAGAAGACCGACTCAAGTGCCTTTACTGACAGCACGACATCGCCTGCAGCGACTCTCCTGGGCTCGTGAGCATATCGACTGGTCCCTAGAGTAATGGAAAACAGTGGCGTGGTCAGACTAGTCAAGATTTCAGTTGTTACGAGCTGATGGTAGAGTTCGAGTGTGGCGCAGACCCCACGAAGCCATGGACCCAAACTGTCAACAAGGCACTGTTCAAGTTGGTGGTGGCTGCATAATGGTGTGGGCTGTTTTTATATGGCATGGACTCGGTCCTCTTGTGCAACTGAACCGATCATTGAATGGAAATGGTTATGTTCATCTGCTTGCAGATCACTTGCAGCCATTCATGGACTTCACATAGACTCACACAACGATGGGATTTTTATGGATGACAACGCGCCATGTCACCGGGCCAGAACTGTTCGCGATTGGTTTGAAGAACATTTCGGACAATTCCAGCGCATAATTTGTCCACCTAGATTGCCCGATATGAATCCCATCGAGCATTTATGGGACATCATCGAAAGGTCCGTTCGTTCCCAAACCTGCACCATCCACACTTTCACAATTATGGACGTCTATACAGACAGCATGGCTCAATATTCCTGCAGAGGACTTCCAACGACTTGTGGACTCCATGACACGTCGAGTTGTTGCACTTTGCCGGGCAAAAGGAGGATCGACATGATATTAACAATCATCCCATGACTTTTGTCACTTCAGTTTATATATATATATATATATATATATAGGCAGAGTGTGAGCTAATAGTATGAATTAAATAAAAAAATTAAGTCCAAAAGAATATTTTGAATTACTATTTGTGAAAAATATGTTTATGTGGTATTTTAATGGATCTAGGTAGAAAATGAAGCAGTTGGATTTTATTTGCGCGGAGTTTCTTTAATTAAATTTTAAACTCGAAATAACCAACAATACGTTTCCATATAACATTTTAAATACAGTCGAAATATTGAGTTTAAATAAGAACTAAATTTGAAGTTTCGTAATTGCAGTTACATTTATATGTTACTATCTTTATCCAATATAATTTTTTTTGTATTATTTAATGTGAAAAGCTGAAACACGATAGAACGATTCTGAGAGCAGGATAAGAACTTAAAATTTCTTAAGTTTAAATAAGCTTTTAGATAAGCCCAAATAAGTGATGTTTCTAATGATATTAAGTCAAATATAAACATCTGTATTAAACTGCGCTTGTTAAGTATTTTCTAAAGTTTGTTTACTCCTTTTGAATTATTTTTCATTTCATAGATTTTTCTTCATAGAATTTAAAATCCTCCACTAGAGCCTTCTATGAAGAAATTTTAAACTGATGTTAGGACAAATATTCTAAAATAAATCAAACACTAAACGTCTATTTCACGAGCAGAATTTGATATCTTCAAATCTTCTTTATTATGGAGGTATATTCCACTGCCAGGCGAATTGCAGTGGAACGAAGCAGAACAAAAGAACACTTTTCGAGTGAGCAAAGACATGTAGTGAAAAGTTAAGATCAGTTCGAATTTTAGGAAATCCCTTGAGCCTTCGTGCATGATATGGAGCAGGAGAAGACTGATAAAGTGGGTAAAGCGAAACGTGGCCCGCACAGAATAGCTGAGAGAAGAAATACAGCAAGTAATACCCAATGAAGGCAAAAAAAGAAGAAGAAAATAGAATATCGGACTTTTTCAGATATTGTCATCTTCTGTCGCTTCCAATACTCGATTCGGGGAAATTTTAAATAAGTGGAATCGAAAATAATAAGAAAAAGAAGGAAAGAAGCTTCAGTTTCATGTTTGTTCGCGATGAGAATAAAATTAAACAAAAAAATTATTCACAGAATTTTACTCATTCTTGTTAAGGAAACAGCTATTGAGTGAAGGAGAAGATAGTATTTCAAATTAAAATATATAAATTTGAAACCCAATTCCAATAAAGGCTTAAGCAACAAACAAGTACAATGGTAATTGTAAGTCAAAATTGCGATAAGCAAAATCTCAATATGGTGAAATTATTTACTGAATCTATAGTCACTACAGAGGCAGTTTTTGTTACCAAGGGAAAGTTTTTAAGCTTAAACTAATATTTTCAAATTGAATCTCTTTACTCATTGCCCAAATAAAAGGAAACTCTGACAAATAATTTTGATACAATATTTGTGTTGGTATTTCTTGCGGTAATAAAAGGAACAGTTTTTCAAAAATCTGTTGAGAGTAAATAAAAGAACATTTATGGACAATAATCCATGTATATAAAATGGAAATCATAAGCTCTATTATTATTACTTTTTTAAAACTGCTAATAACTATGCCAACTAATTTCAAATGATGAATGATTCTGAAAATGATTTCTATGAACGATTCTGAAGCTCCTTTTTTAAATTTATCATACAAAAGTTTAAAAAAACTTATAACTTCTTTATATTTTTCTATAAATACAGGAAATGAAAGGAAAATTAAATAATTATTAATAGAGAGCTTTTGAAAACAGGATTTTTGGAGGGGAGCTCTTCTCTCAGATTTATATAAAAGGAATATTTTTGTCAGCAAATGATAGGAAAACAAAATCAGGATTTCAGTAAGAAAAGTTAAAAACTCACTGGGATAGATTATTCACTTTTTTATTTTTGCAAAAATTTGTTCTATATGGCCCTTTCTATTCGTAGTTTAGTGAATATAGCAAAATATGAATCCCGAACAAGTTTATTTCAAATGGGTTCTGCTCTCATTAAAATATGATGCATATTTGCAATTGTGGCACTATTACATGATATAAAATTAATAAATTTGCAAGGTTTTGATTTTCTTTCCTTATATACACAAATATAAGTATCAAAAAATCTATTTGGGATTGATATTTTCTAAAATTCTCTGAAAGTAGTGAACAAACAACAATATGCACATTGATAAACATAAACAATATTTGACATATTTATAATTACAACTACATTTAATTTCATTTTGAAGCAATATCGGAATTTAAGAAAGAATAAGAACGTACAAAAAAAAGTAAAAATTGCAAAAGAAGATTAATTTCCAAAGAAGGCTTAGTTCTTTCAAAGTAGCTTAAGTCTATGAATCTCAAAGTATTTTACTTTTGCATGATCAGTGATAGTTTTGAAGTTATTTTTATTATTTTTTAAAATTTCCTCCATATTTTAATTGTATTTGCAGAAACTAATATTTCCAACTTATTTAAATTTCTAAAATTTTGTCAATCGACTGCATCGTAGTATCAAATATAAAAAAATGGTAACATTTATAGAGTTTTTAATTATATTTTAAATAAAGTTATTTTATGAATCTTCTATTTCTGTTTAAGGACTACAAGTAACAAAATGCTAATTTTGCATTAAAATATTTTAAGAACTTTTAAATTTACATTTTGTTAAAAGATACTCTTTTTCTAAATAATGAAATTATTTTCTAACCCAAACCAAAAGTCCCTAAAAGGCCAGTGAATGATAAAAAAAAAGAAAAAGAAAATGCTATCATTCGCTGTCTTAATATTATCGGCCGTTGAGAGAGCCTAGAGAGCTTTCCTTTCGAACCGACAGAAAGGTTAATGCATCTCTCTTAATTGGCTTTTCCGTTCGGTTGGACTTCTTTGGCAATTAATTGCCTTCAGCACAGCCCAAGAAGGAATCTAATTATGAATGTAATACGCATTCCTCATCCACGAAAGAATGATCCGTGATGTTTTACCACGCGCATGGAATTGGCGCCGATAGATATACCTTCCGGTCCACCGCCAAATATTTGAAAATGATTTGATTTCTCTCTCACCGAAATTTGTAACAAACTTTCTCTAATTTTCGTTATCCATTCGACCAATGTTCTTCGGAATTAGAGAAAGAGATGATTGTTTGAGAGTGGATTAGGTGATAATAAATCTTATTAAGGTTCAGGCATGCGGTTATGCATTTTGAGCTATATTTGGACTAAAACGATGCATTGAGATTTAAAAGATGAACGGAAAACTTTTGTTTTATTAAATTGTCTTTCTTA
Source organism: Argiope argentata (assembly GCA_026289955.1). Classification (NCBI taxonomy): domain Eukaryota; kingdom Metazoa; phylum Arthropoda; class Arachnida; order Araneae; family Araneidae; genus Argiope; species Argiope argentata. Next base: position 1,283,846 of record JAOUZG010040071.1, on the reverse strand, counting down.
AGAAATAAATATATGTATATAAAAATGTTTTAAAAAGTTGAAAAAGCTGCCATCATACCTCCAAGTATCAAAATTTCCTATTTGTTGCACAATATTGTAAAATAATGTTACCAGGTATATTAGAAGATTCTTATTAAAAATGATAAAATAACTTTGTGAATATTGTAGATAATATTAGTGTAGCATTTTATGCTAATAAATGCAAGAAGAAGCTGAGATTTTTATTTCCATACCTTATTGTATTTTTTAATCACTTTCACTTTTACAAAATAGGAATATTAACCCTTTGAGGTCGTATGTCTACTCTCAGCCCCCATTCAAGAAAGTGTATCATTTTGACATTTCATTTATTCCTTTTTTAAAATTTTCGTTGTTAAAAACATCTCAAAAAGGTTAAATAGATGCAGATTTATTTTTCAGGGAAACTCAACTTAAAGCAGTTGCATGTATTTATTTTTCGGTGTAATAAACAGGACCATGTATTAGGTGAATAATTATGCATAGAATTAATTTTCCGGCCACAAAGAGTTAACGATAGTAAATTTCATAATTCTGTATACGAATTTGGTCCAAATTTTCTATAGATCTAAAGATATAAAAATATAGACCAGGTTGCAATGATCAAATTTGTCTAATTTTGATCAATAATAGCATTTTCGTAAATAAGTTTGAGACAGACAAATTTTTCCCAAAACACACAAATGTGTGATTTTAGAATAAATAAAATTAAACTGGTAATTTGCTACACTTTTCATAGATAGCACAATCGGATTATAACATTGAAGATGCAGTTTATATACATAAAAAAATGTTTCTTTAGTACTTTGAAAAATCTAAATTTATCATGTTCTTCAAAATATTCAGGTTGATTTTTTTTTAGTTATAACAATATTTTTTGTTCACTTTGAATTCAGGTAAGTAAAAAGATTCAATAAAATAAACGGAGATGCAAATAAAAGAAGTACTCCAGTATATATTTTCTAGTATAATTCATACAGAAAACTTGTACGAAATTAGTTAAATATTTGAATAACTACTCTATTTCTTGAGAATATGAAATATAAGCATTCAAAATTCATGTAAATTATTGAGTTTAGTTTTCTAAAAGAGCAATAAAGTATTGAACGCAAAATTTATCCTAGTTTCATTTTATAAAATTCTATCATAAGATCGAAAATTGCCATCGAAGGACTTATGTTGGCATTTATCCATCAAATATGGATCATTACTGAGACATTTAACTAAGAGAGAAGAATGCTGTCAAGTTTCCGCATTATGTACAGTGTGCTCACAACTAATCGAACCTATTTTAAAGTTGTCTACAAACGAAACCATTGCTCATAAAGTTATGAAATTTCGATTGCGTCATAAATAGTATTCGTTCAGGGGGAAAAAAGATTAAAAAATTTAGATGTCAAAGGTTTCATAACAAAAAATGCTTATCATAACGGTCATCATTTTTAGTTAGCAATTGCCATCGTAATGTACCTGTTCCACATTTGGGTGCAAGTGCTCTGAAAATGGCTACAAATCTGTCATAAAATACTGTATTTAAGATGAGATAAAGTTAATGGATTATTACAACGCATCAGATGGTTTAAATGCTTCAAAGCCAAATGTCACGTGGTTTGAGTTCTACGATCATGGAAGTTGAATATTTAAAAAATGATGAATAATATCTTTCTTGGAAATTATTTTTGAGGATGATCTTAACAAAAAGGATAATGTGTGAAGGAAATACGTTTTGCATAAAAAATATGCCTGAAAGGCACCGACGTGCAAACAGATCCGAACACGTTTTTTCTTTCCTATAATATCCAGTGACAGATCATGTTATTGGATATCTACCTTCTAATTAATTGAAGAAATATGTGTTGATGATAAATAATGCAGCAAACCAATGCCTAGAATGTCTTTCTTTAACTGCAACTGAGTTGTAAGATTAAATGCAGATTTCTTGGTTCTTAAACTAAACATTTGTTTGTGTATATCAGAACATCCAAAGAAAAACGCACAACATCTGTCCAGAGGTTATTCCAAGGGCATTTGAAAGAAAACAAGAGCAAGGCATGAGCAAGAAACTGAAGTGAGAAATGGTATCAGATCTTGGAGTCTTGGAAAAAAGCGTGCTTCACAATTTGAGGTTCATATGGATAATAACGGAGAATATTCTGCATGAAAATGGAATGGAACCTAAACTTCTACCATGCGATGGACTCAGATGCTAGAATGTATGATTATAGATTGGTTCTTTTTTGCCTAAAGCATAATATTCTCAATTACTTCTGCTGAAATAGATTTTTTCCCTTTTTAGAGCGAGCATTTAAAGAAGTTTTGTATCCCTTAGCTTAACTAACATTAATTAAAGTTAATCAAATTGAGGTTTGCATGTACAGTATTCTAAGAAACTCTACATGATTTTATGCGCAGTTTATTGAGGTATATTCAATTCTTTTTTAACAAGATGGACTAGTATAATCTTTGCCTTTTTCTATCTGAAGCTTAATCTTTTCAATTGCTTCTGCGGAAACCAGTTTTATTCCTTTTGCAGAAGGAACATAAAATAAGTTTGTTTATTTTTTTTTAAAATTTCTTTGCCATTAATTGAATGCCGGCTTTCTGGCACAAAGCGCGTCTTACTCGTGTTCTGGGAGTCCCGGGTTCGAGTCTCGGTTTGGGCATGGTTGTTCTTCTCTGTGCTATCTGTGAGATGTGTGACAATGCCCTCCCCCATAAAAAGGGGCTATGCAAGTAAATGTGGTGTGTGTGTTGCTAAGTCGTTCTAATTTGCGCTACTTCAAAAATAAGAGTCGCTTCTTTCGGCTTCTTAAATCTGCTGCTGTATCATCGGTGGTCTTGTCCAAGGGCAAAGTGCCATAAGTAACAACAACATTAATTGAATACCTGTAACAATCAATGAATTTCTTTGCATGTTCCATGTTCTGATATTTCAGAGTTCATGATCTGATATTTCTAAATTCTGCAACAACATATTACAGAACTTTCTTACTCAAAAAAGTCCATCAGCTAAATGTGACTGATTAACAATTGCGAACACACTGAAAACTAACTCTCCTGGAAGGCTTCTATATTTTATAACAGATGTGACACTTGAATAGTATTTATTTTTGTATTTTTTCCCTTCGTTTTATAACTCTTTTGCTTGAAGATTAATTATAGATCAAATTTTAAAAGTTTTCGATCATATAATTATCAAACGGCAAGTTATTAAGGGAACTCGGGTTTCGCAAGTGGTTGTACGTTCGAAGATAACTCCCTGCTTGCACTGATAGAAAGATCTTTTGTTTTTCTCATTAAGTTTCAGTTCTGAGCTGTGACTTCGAATATATTATATAGCAATTGCTATCAAAGCTGCGACTTGGTGAAATTTTTAAAAGCTCTAATTAGAGTTCAGATTAGATATTGTGTAATTTTAAAAGTATGAATAATTGTATAAAGTGTATTAATGAGTAGAAAGATTTGAGTTCTGGATAAAGAACCAATCATACTGACCTACCGTCAGGAGAAAAATCCTGAACATGGTTGCCATAGTTAGACTCGTCTAAGTAAAGAGAGAAATAGGCATTAAAAGAGGCCACAACATTTGGCTTCATCAGGCGAACAATTCATTTTGCTTGTGCTCATGCCGATTTATTTATATGACAGTTAAATAAAATTAAATTATAAGCAAACTTAAAAATTCCTTGTTATTTGAGCTTTAAAATAATGTTTTGAATGAAAAAGCATTCAAGTATATTTCTTCAACTGCTTTTGTATTGATTTTAGAAAACCTGCGGCTGCCGTTAATTAAAAAAAAGTCATTGGATAATGACAAAATAGTTTGATACTTTTTTTTGAAGATTTATATATCTTTAAGAGTGGAAAGCTTAAGTTCAAACTTAAAGTCCCCAGTTATATTTTTTTTTCACCAATGCATCTTTTTACTCATGACCATATGTATTCATTGGGATTCAAATCCCAATGATAAGGAGGCAGTCTTTCAATTTCATGCCTTGCTTCTAATAAAATTTGGTCCAATTGCATTTGAAATCGGCCTTTTTAAATATTTAATGTTTGTCTCCTGTTCAAAGAATTCTGCAACAATCTGAACTATAGATCGTGCTTGAGAATGCAGTCTTCTCACTTTTAAATGTAGCCATTGTATAAAGCAAATCTACAACGTAATCAAAACAAATGGCAGGTTCTCATTCACAGCTAAGATCAAAGATTGGCGGAGTAAAACATGAAATAGAATTGATGAGAAAAATCATAAAATATGAGCGCCAGACATGGACAGAAGTACGAAGGAAAACCAGGCTTCTAATTGGCGATTCTTCTAACGATAATGGTTCTTCAAACCTGTTCATTTGGGGCCAAATAAAATACAGTTCTTTCCGCCACCCACAAAATGTAATAGAATAGCTCGTTTCCAAGGCGACGGATTCCTACTTTTAGGGTTACTAGGGTTTTTCTCTTGACGTTAGGACAATACGTGTATAGTTAGTTTAGAAACCCCTTTTAATAGCGAAAGGTCGAACTAATTATTTTATTCGCTGGGACAAACTCTCACCCATTTATTAGGTCCCCCATGTCAAATATTTGAGCAATAGTTTGGTCTGAAGAAAAGATTGAAATAATGTTATTTAATTATGTTTAGCCATATACCATATTCAAAATAAATATTTATATATATAAATTATTTGAACTCCTACATATATACGTACATACATACATACACTTCACCCATAATATTTTATACTGTGTTTAATGCAAATTTTTTACACAGTTTTATATAAAATGTTTCAAATAAAAAAAAGTAGACAAAAAATTACAGATTACAAAATAAATACATGGAAAATAAAAGCTAAATTAGTTTCCTATCTATAAGCAAGGAGAAAATTTTATTTTACAGATGGAGCAGTTCTTCGCTTCGAGATACAAATTACTATCATAATCAGTATTTTGAGAGAAAAAAAACGTATCCAAGGAAACAATTACATATGATTGTTAGTCTATTTTTTAGGGTACCATCGCTAGAAAAGTGATCAAATCTTTTTGATATTATTATTATTATTTCAATTATGGCTCTATTTTGTTTTATAAATTGTTGATATAAATGCGAGAGAAAAGTTTGGAGATTCAGGAGGTTTATGTTTCTATGTCATGAGGGCTAAATAAACCCATCATATTTTTATAAATACCTATTATTTACTATCATAAAGTAGCTGATATATACAGTGTCGCTCAAGTTTATAATGCGTCTGATAATTACAAAGTAATATCTTATTTTACACATAATTTTGAACTATATAAAATTTTGCCATCTTTTACATTTTTAATTAGAAATAAAAAAAATGTTTTCATGCAGTTGATTAAATTCTTATTTTCCATTAGTAAAGAAGTGTTAAAGAGTTAGCTCCTAACTCTAATATATATTTTTAATTCATTGCTTTAAAATATTTCCATGTTTTCCCGAATTTCTGTTAATTGTTGAAAAAATAGTTCTTTGTATGTATTCTTCCTATTGAATAACAAAGAGAATATATTTCATTCAATTCAATTAATTAAAAAAATTAATTAAATTGAAGAAAACACACTGTAAATAAATGCGTTTTCAAAAGAAATTTTAACCCCCCCCTCGAAATATCAAATAATTATTGCAGATCCAACCATACCGGGGTGCAACAACCAAACATTTATAAATTTAATTATATTAAAACTGCCGGCCTGCATTTATTTATTCATTCATTTATAGATTTTAAAATGAAACAAGAAAAAAAATAGCATAGAAAAGAAATTGATATTATTACATTTTAATATATTATAAAAATTGTATTTTGTTGTATAATTTCCTCCAAAGTAACCACTGAGAAATATTTTAATTATGGCTTATTTAAAATAACTTAATATTTAATTAAGTTTTGAACTTTGGAAAGTTGTGAAACTATTTCTTATTTTAAAACAAGAATAATGTGTACATAGCGTGATAGAATTGCAATAGTCACATAGGAAGAGAGGCAGAATGTATACGTTACCATAAAAACTTTAATATTTACCATTTAATCTAAACAATTGATAAACAAAAAAAAATTCTTACTAATAAGTTAAGAACAATTATGCCAGGTAATTTATTTTATCGTCTGCATGGAAATTGAGTTTTCAATGCTTTTTTGTAGTTTTGCCAAATGCAACAATAAAAGACAGAAATTTTAAATCAAATATAATTAAAAAAAATCAACTTCAGAAAAAAATTAGTAATATCCTGAAAATAAAAAAAATGCATGCGATAATCTATAATAATTAGCCACGCAAGAAAAGAACATTTTAAGTGGGAAAAATACCGAAACACGAGTAATTTTTTAATATTAATCACCGTTGTATAAATAAGAAAAAAAAATTCTTATTTGGATACATATGCAGTTATGCAGGAAACTATTTAGTTTTGTTGCAGTTTCAATGATTTATAAAAAAAAATTAAAAAGGGTTATTATAAGATTATGTAGAAAGTGTAAAGATGCGATATTTATTTTTAATAAAAAGTTATTAATTACAAAAGTATTATAATTTTAATAAATTAAAATATTATTAATACTTAAAGAAATGCCTTCATTAATTTGAGTGATGAAAGAGGTGATGGTCTTTGCAATAGGAAATTGGCGAGAATATATTGAGAACTTAAAAAGAAATCGATTTCTTTTCTTCTTTTTATTGTCAGCTCTCCTTTTTCATCGATATATTTTCTTAGGGCTAAAATTTAATTTTTATTATTCAAAACCAAGTGCAATCGATGAGTAACAGCAGTTACTGAAAAGTAAATTTTTCAAATTATTGAAATTCTTAGATAAAATTGCATTATTGGTTTATTGGAAATAACTAACAACATTCCGATATTTAGGCATTTAAATGTAATAATTCTATCATCTCTTTCATTTACCGGTTGTAATATTTTAAATTATTTGGCATCAATCAGTCTGTTTGTCTTGTTATATATTAAGCACAGATGTACCTATATTTTTTCTTTTATACTTTATATAAGACTATATCTTTGTTGTCTCACAAGATGCAAAATAGAAAGGAAGTATTTTATTATCATTCGAGAAATCACACACTTTCCAATAAATGTATTTTCGTGTGAAGATCTTAAATTAATATTTATTATACAAGGCCAAATATAATCAATTAATTAAGAGCAATAGTTAAAAAATAAAATGTTCAAATTTAAATAACACCGCTAGAAATAAATAGCAGTATCGACTTTTTAAACCCACAGTACATAGAAAATAAAAGAATTCAGTTCCCTAACCAGAAATTAAATATAATAATAATATTCTTATATAAGTTGTGCGTTTTGAAATTCTCGATATCAGTTACAATCTCATAGTCATGTTGTATTATAAACAAAAGTATAGTACTTTCCTTGAGTTATATGTAAATTTATATGCTTTTAAATATAATATTTATTGTTTTTGTTAAAAAAAGATCCTTCTGATAAATGTGCTTTTATGGAAAGAACTGAACAATTTGTAACCAAACATCCAATATCACATTGAGTTCGCGCTTTATGTTGAGTTTAATTCACAAAAATCTTGCCGTCAATAAGAGAAAAAAAAACATGTTCACAATAAGGTAGAATAACGCCAAACTTGGCGACTTTAATATTAACAGCAACCCTTTAAAGAATCGAACCGCGTCAAGTCTGTCAGACCCGCATTGGCTCATCCACCACAACAGAAACTGCAAAATGTGTCCATTTGCTAGGCTCAACATGTATTTTGTTCCCTTTGATATCCTTTAAATCGAGGGGATAAGAACTTCTACTGCACTATATTTGTCACCGAATATCCAATATCATATTGAGTTTAGGAATCATGTTGAGTTTAATACGCAAAAATGTTACCTTCAATAAGAGAAAAAAGGAATTGTTCACGTAAAGCTAGCATAGCGCCAAACTTGGATTGTTGAAATTAACTGCAACCCTTTTAAGAGCCTTAACGCGTCCTGTCTGTCAGATTCATTAAAACGTTAACCAGCATTGGCTCAACCATAGTAAAAATCGTAAAATACGTCTATTTGTTAGGCTTAGCAAAGCCACCGTAATGTTATATTGTATCAGCTTTCTATTAAGGATTTCATGTGAACTCTGTTTCCTGTTCTTAAATATGAACTGTTCATCACAAAAGCATTGTAAATATTGTTCCTTCTAATGGCACTTTCCAAGCGCAAGCTCTGATGAATGAGCGATTTTAAGCCGAAATGAGCGTCTCTTGTTTGGAAATAGAGCCAAGAGTACGACTTAGCTAAACATTCATCACATTTGTCTGCAAAGCTTTTTTTACAGGTGGGCACATTAACATACCTTACAGATAGAATACAGAAGAACAACCATGCCCGAAGCGAGACTCGAAACCGGGGCACCCAGATCACGGGGAAGATGTTTATGCCAAGACGCCGATATATTTGTAAATAAATGAGTGAAGAACAAGTATAATCCTCTCCTCACTTCTAATCACCAATAATTTACCCTAAAAATGACTGACAATAATTTGTTAATAGTGAGTTAGCTTCATTTTGTTTCGTTTGATGTAAGTATTCTATTTTGGTTTAGGTTAACAGCTATGAGATAGAATTATTTCTTATGTATGGCATGTATAATTATAGCATATACATTCATATTAAACATTGGGTAAAATTCTTGCACCGTTTGATTGTCATCCAGAAAACATCAATTCATCAACCATGTGATCCTCCGTAAGAATTTTGAATTTAAGATGGGCTCCCACCATTTTTCTGTTGTGATCCTTGAGGGTAAAGGAATAAGAGCCGTGAGTGACGTCCAGGCCCGGTTGTGGAAGAAAAATTGACGTTTTGAACCATCCATGAATACGATTCCCTATTCCATAAATCACGGTTTTTTTTCTTCCAGAAATATGCAAACATTCCAGCGAAAGATAGGAATCGGAATACTGTCGCCACGTGAAAATCAAAAAACAGTTCCTCGGGGGAAACTGAAGGTTCTTTGTGATTCAAAATAAATACCGACACGCATCTGCAGTGAAGATTTTTCCGTCTTTTTTTTCCCACACTTTCTTTTGTGTGGAGGAAAAAGTGTTGCATTTTCTAAGTAATAACGGAAACAGACTGCCTCACTTGTTCCATACAAACAAGCAATTCAGAGTAAATTTTTCTCCCTGCCTTTGTGTAAAAATAGAATTGGAATCATTTGGAGGGGAAAAAATGTGAGCAAAGTTTACTGAATTTTGTGAAATGTTCAATATTATTATGTATACAGAATTATAACTTTAAAAAATAGATTTTTGAAAGATGCTTTTAATATTAAAAATATATTAAGCACTGAAAAAATGTATAATATATTTGTTATTTCTTATGGCATTTCCCGTGAATAAGTGCTGAGGTAGTCAGAGATTTAAGCCTGATAATTGTCTCCTGTTTTGTAATAGAGCCAAAAGTACAACTTTTGCTACTCACTCATCACATTCACTTTCTCAGCCCCCTTTAATAGGGAGGGGGGCACATTCACTCATCTGACAGATAGAACACAGAAGAATAACCATGCCCGAAACGGTACACTCAGATTATGGGGAAGAAGTGTTACCCTTACGCCAGGATGCCGGCTTTATATAATATATTTACCTAAAAATTGAAGCACTATGGAAATTACAAAGCTAAAGGTTAGAAAATTAAAAATCCTAATTACCTTAAGATGCATATATATAAGGCATTCTATTATAAGTTTGCATTTTTGTTCTGTAATATTTTATTATAGGAAAATTATGATGATTCTATAAAGTTACTATGTAATATATAGTTTTCATTAGCTTTTTCTCATTTCATATTTATTTTTATCATTATTATTAAATTCATTTATAGATACCTTTACTTTTTTTTTCTCATTTTTTTAATTTTATGTTCGGAAACAATTAATACATGTATTTTTAAATTTGGAGACCCTCCCAAACTTGAATTCTATAAACTGCCTTATAAATGCGTTTCTACATTCTAATTCAATTCTGCATTGATTGCTGCAGTTTATTACGAAGTCTCGCAGTCTTCAATAAGCTATTCATAAAGAATGTTATTAGATAAATTCAGATTTATTTCATTTTCAGAGTATTTCTAGATTCTGAAGTACCTTTTTAATATTTTTCTAATATTATATTGGAATCTGTTTAAATAATTCTGCAAAATATAAGTTCTGTCAGATCTTCTGTAAAATTATAACTTTCTAAATTCAATATATAAATTTTGCCCATATTTTTGCTTGGTTTTTAGATTTTTTTCCTTTAAAAATGAGAGAAATGTGAGAGACTATTGAAATTGTAGCTAGCGAATTTTTCTGAAGTGTATCCTTCTATTCTTTTAATAGTATTTCTTGGTGAAATTTGATCAATTAAAGGCTTTAACAATGAATATTTTAATAACATTTCAATCCTTTAAATCAAGCAGAAAGGAACAGTAACATTTAAGAAAGAAACTGCAACTATGCAGCCAACACACTTTAGAAATGAAGAAATCAAATTATTTAATATAAATATTATTGATATTTTTTATCATTCGGAGCTTGTAACCATCCTTTTCTAAAGATATACTATTAATTGGAAGATTTAAAAGAAAATAATTGAGAATTTCCCAAGAAAACAATCATATCGCTTTCTTTTTTTTAACAATCGATTCAAATCTATTTAAGACCGTTCCAGTTAGTAATGTGATCTTAAAATAAGCACCCATAATCATAAAAAAGAGATATTGATACAAATTATAACTGATAATATAATGTATTAAGATTCCTTGTCTTTTCTTTATCACGCATTTGCAAAATGATTTTTAAAGTTGCAGAGTAAATAATTTATGCATTTTCTTTTTAAAATGAACAGCAATTTTTACAAAATTCTTTTAAAGGCCTTTTTACGAAAGCGCATTGATTCTCGGAATTGTTTTGATTCCACATTTTTTTCCAATAAAATATTCTTTTTTTGTTAAATTTCAGCTCCTTTCCTTTTTCAGGAATATAATACATTGTTTCTCGAAATATATTGTCTCGGTATATGTCGCCTCTTTTTTTTCCGCACAATTTTAATCCTAAAACTTTTATTTATTTTTTCTCAATTCCACCACAATTTTGTTGAGATACTAGATGTACTCTATGCATGTTTTAAAGCAGAACATTAAATTTTATGGGGCAATCACCTTTAAACTAATTTAATTCAAGTCCTTCTTTAAAAAATTTTGCGAAACGAATGTTTAAAATTGTTCTTTGCATTCTTTAAATTTTAAATTTTATTTAATGCAAAATACAGATAACAATAAATACTCTTATTACTTAATCTGTTTCAATTAACTTTAAAGTTCAGTATGATTTCATTACATAAATTAGCCATCAATACTCAGCCATTTTTTTAAAAAAAATATAAATGGTAATGAAACTTACTACATAAAAGAAAATCCCATTGTATGCTTTTCGTAAGTGATAAGTACTATAATAAACCTTATTGAATTTTCTAATAAATAAATACAATAATAATACAATAAATACAATTCAATTTAACAATAAATAAATACAAAATAGAAAGAGTCCTAAGATGTCATATTTATAAAAACTCAGTTTTATTCACTTGAGATAGATACTTAAGTACGGTGAAAACAAATACTTTTTAATTTCGTTTAACTCCAACAGCGTGGCACAATAAGCACAAGGCAAAGATACATATAAAAAGAGACGAAACATTTATTTCTGGGCTTATATACTATGATATTCTCATTAATCACACACCTATAGATTTCCAAGAGGAATTCTAATACATATTAACTTTAATTTGATCTTTACTTAAGGGAGACGAGGGATTCTTTTAAAATAATCTAGTTATATAAGTGATTTATTATACATCCACTGGGCATGTGGACTCAATTACGCATTATCATTATAATATTTAATTTGATTTATTAAATAGAGAAAGGGGAATGGGTCAGAAAATAAAATATTTTAGAATAAATTTACTATGAACTAAATTAACACAAAACTTCAGAAATTAGTTACAATTGAAATTAGAGTTTAAAATATCATTACATATTATATATTCTTATTTATTATCTAGAGATTTAAGTCAAAATAGGGAATATCTAAGGAACATAAATTATTGCGAAAAGTATTTAGGGATTATTTTTTAGTTTTTTTAATGATGTTTCAAAATGTTAATAGGCAATTTTTCAAAAAAAAAAAAGCTTCATGCAATGATTTAAGTAGTGAATTTCGGAAAAACTAGTCATCATATTTTATACTTTTCATTTCAAAATCTAATTTTAATCTATGTTTTGAAATAGTAATATCACTTGGTAATATTGAATCTAGATAGATAGTGATATCAGCTGATAATTCTTCTCAACCAGCATCTCCTTTCCTATACATGTATTTTATTACTTTTCAGAATAATGATATCACCTGAACCAAACTTGACAACCCTCCATCAAGAGAAAAAAATTCTGCTGTAATCATTGTGACTCATTTTTAAGCATAAGATATGCCAATAAAATGAATTATTAATATTGTAAGTATTCTATATTTTAAAAAAAGGAAATTTTAATAAATCCATCTTAGTATTAGTTAAATTGAGCTGCATATTTGTTTATTAACTTGTCTGTAAATTCTCCGAAATAATCTAATTACATTTTCATATCCAAAATTTATACCCAAGCCTTTTTGTTGCCTAGAGGCATTTTATGCTTATTTTTTGTTATTTAATTATAATTAAAGATGATCAAACATTAAAAAATTTACCTGTCTTAATCTCGTGAAGCATAGTTACTGTAAAGTTTTTCATCAAATATATTTATTTGCCTCCTCTATTATCTGTATAAAATTAAAATATGTTCTTTCGAAAAGAAATAAAAAAGGTGGAGTCATCAAATGAATCATTTATTTCATACGAACTCTAAATTCAAATTGTTGCAATTTTAATATATTTTTTCTTAGTAAAGTTTGATGAAATGGTGAAAACATCTGCTGGAATACCACGCCTGTTGTATCCATTAAAATAAGACCTCAATTTGTATTCAAGATAACTAAATAAAGTAGTTTTTTTCTTTGTTTTGTAAAAATTGTTTTTTTTATCATCTATTGCGTCTAAATACATTTTTAAGGGGACGCAGCTGAATAAAAATGAATTGGATTCAGATACTTAAAAAACAATAACAAATCTGATTTTGATTTTCTGGCTTCTTTCCAATGGAACACGCTTTTTCTACCAATTTTATTTCAAGAAGATGTATTGACCTGCTCTATAAACCTGTCTAAAAAGCAAAAGATGAAATATAACCAAAATATATTTCGGATAGAAGTTATGAAACTCGAAAAGACTGGATTTTACAGATATCATAAATGTTAAACGAAAAAAAAAAATTAAAAATAGAAAATTTAAAGAATGTAAGAACATTCATTAAATTAAATTGATAAGAAGAACTTCTGAGATTTTATGAATCATATTCTAAGACTGAGTTAAATTGTTCTATAGATGTTTTAGAGTAGAAAATTGAATTATAAAGGAAATGGAAGTTATTGCATAGTTATGTTGTAACAAAGAAAAACAATTCAATAATACAATATTTCTTTTGTATGAAACAATTTATTTTTTACATATGAAAACTATCTAACAACTTTTATTTCGAATTGGCAATGTGCTCTCTATATCTATGAAAAAAATGGTTTCGACTCCCTTTATTTAAGTCTATTAAAGAATACCAAATTGGTTCCAGACCAACCAACCAAAAATTGGTTCATTAAAAAACTTCAAAATTATGCTCTGAATAACCTATAAATTCGATCAAAAATTTAATGTGCGTTCCACTGAAACTGCACCTTATCATTAAACTAAAATAAGAAAAACATTAAAACTTTGTCAATCGTGTTCCAAGACCAAATTAAATTTCTCCAAGGAGGTTTTAGTTTTGAAAATTGATTATAAGAAAGGGGAAAATAAAAATTACAATATTGAAAAATGTTATATAATAGAAGCGTTTCTTTGTGTATAAAACAATAGAATTTTTTTTATGTTTGTAAACTCTATTATTCTTTTTTTTCAAGTTGGAAATATGTTCATCGCATTTGTGAAAAATGGTTGAGTTAAACTTTATTTCAACCCATCAAAAAATACCACATTTGTACAGAGCCAACCTACCAAAAAATGGTTACGTAAAACAAATTTTTACTTCAAAATCCTGTCACAAATAACTTATAAATTCAATCCAAAAGGCGCATTCCCTTAGGAGTCAATAACAATATGCATTAGAGAAGTAAAATTTTGTAAACGGAGATTATCTTTTGAGTCACAAGATAAAATCCACTTTCTAAGACCACCACGGAAGCCTTTATTTACAAGTTATCGTTCTGAAACATCTACTTTTTATTCATAACAACATTGTTTTTACACATACAATGAGCTCATTACAATCTCGAACTTATTTTCACCCCAGATATTCCTTAAATCACCATAAGAGGAATAAGTTATTTCTAGACTCTCCAAGCTGCTCGAAGGCACAAGGATACAAACAAGGGCTGAATTACCGGACTGCTCCAACAGCAGCACTGGCGGTAACTGTGTTTGTATCCTAATGATCATCACCGGTCACGGTATAGTCTTCCCCGTAGGAAGTACATCCCGTTATCGATGGGAGGAGTCTAACCCCCCATCTATTAGTGCACCACCTATTAGATTCAATCGCCATGCCAAAACATCTCTCCTCACTTCGAGGTGCCCCTCTAGGGGCACCATAAAAGGAATAAATCTAATGGCATTTTATTGAGGCACGAAATGAAATGTGACGTCATTTTGCAGCCAAATTGGTTGTGCTTTCATGTGTCTGCATCTGAGTCACTTAATACATATAATCCACATTCTACCAGTGCCATGGTAGGCTTCATTTCCAAATTATCGTTCTGAAAATTTAATTTTTGACATCACACCATTTTTTTAGAAACACAATGAATTCATTGAAACTATTTCCATAGGTATGCCTTAATCATCATGAAAGGAAGAAATCTGATGTCATTGGGACGAGACATGAAGGGAATTGTGACGTCATTTTACAGCCAGATCTATCAATCTATTGTATATTCATGTGTGCAACAATCAAACCTCGGTTATTGAGATGCATCTCAATGTTTGTTGGGTGCAATTGTAATTCCATTATCTTGATACGTTTCAGCGTATTAATACAAAATAGAACTGTTTTTTGATAAAGGGTGTTCATGAGATTTGTAAAAATACTCTTAGCTCATTTTCAACTGGATTTAAGTCAAAGAGACAGAAATAAATAATTTGTCCATGGAATGAGAATGAATAGGAGTCATGATTTCATTGTCACATAAATCATCCAAGAATTAAATTGGTTGATCTCTTGTAATTTCACGCGTACGACAATCGATCTTCAGTTATCGTCATGCATCGCTACGTCTTGAAGCAGCTATAACTTTGTTGCTTGCAAGGAACTAGAAATAGATTAATGCTGTTTTTTGGTAAATAATATTGCATGTTTTAAATATTCTATAAACTTTTTTCCTCATAATAAAAGAAGAATACTGTCGCCAATGTGTTCCAAGATCTGAAAAATAGAGAATTACAAGTGCGGATCTTGAACGACTTCACTCAGGATCTGACAAGAGAAATTGAATCGCTGAATGTTGATCAATCCTGGCGCCTTACTTCCAGGGTGAAGTTATAAAAATATGCTAAATTGAGGTGTTAAGAAAATATTGTTTCCACTTAAATGTTTCGCATTTCTCCAATTTATAGCTATCGATCTATAGCGAAATGCGCAATACATATTTTCAATTTCTTTAGAAATTATTCACGTCCAGGATTAAAAAATTCATCAATACAATTTCATTATTTCTTTATTTGAAACTTTTTATGTAACTGCATTATAAAAACAGGCAGAACATTTTTTTTCTAATCTCAAGATTAAAATTTATATGTTGCATTATCTGGTGAATTATTTACGATAGCATGTTTTCTTTCTTAGTATTGAATAAGAAATATTGAAACTGTAAAAGTATATACAATTTTAGGAAAAAGATGATCTATATATTGCTCTTTTTAACTGCAAAGGATTAAAAAAAGAATTATTCATTTTATATTTTGAAATGAACAGAAATTATTTAAAACGCCCATATAAAAGAATATAGTTTATTTTGATTTTACCCATTAATATTCATTCAAAATCTTATCCATTAAGTTGCATTATTTATTTAAACATTATCTGCTTTATTAATTCCAAAATAACTCCCATATATATGAGGAATAAAAAAATAAACAAATTTTCAATTTAATATCAAATTTTTAAAATACTCTTTAAACCTCCATCATCTTTACAAAGTTTGAACAAAAAAGTTAATCTCAATTATTTTACAATTGATAACATACAATAACAATAATATTATGAATACTAAATTTTTAAGAAAGGATGCATTTCAGTATTTCTTATTGTGTTATAATCATTTAAACATTTTATTAAAATTCCATCAATTTTATTTTTAACAATTTTTTTTATAAAAATTACAACTACATTTACTTTGAGATGGAATAAAAGTTATATTATCCGAATAACATTAAAATAGAAACAGTAAAAGAAAAACATTCACTATCAGAAATTTTATTAATATGTGTAGATGTTACAATCAAATTATATAAGTTTGGGATTTTTAAGTCGAAGTTCACAGACTTAAAAATAACGATTTTAAGTACAAAAATAACCATACTTGAAAATGTAAACTTTGCCTATGAGCTGCAGAGGACATAATACGACACGAATCATCTCAATAATATTAAAAATATATAAATGAGTTATATTACAGTGCATTATATACTTATAAGATAACATTATGATAAACAAAATGTGAAAGTAATTTTTAGAAATTTTTATAGGTATTAATACAGTATATTTCATTAAAAATCTACATCTATCTAACCTATACCTGAACCTTATCGAGCTCAGTCACCTGAATGAATTTAATTAAGATATAAATTTAATTTATTAATTTATCTATCCCATTAATTTAAAAGATTCCAACAGAGAATATGTGAAGGAAACTGTCAATTAATGGTCATTCATTGAAATAATAGTCATACTGATTACACACTGAAACCAGAAGTAAACTTTCAACAGCCAATGAAATGAGGTGTTGATTTATTGAATCGGACCCTTATTGAGAGGCTAACAAATACCTTAACGACAAGACAGTATGCTCGTTACTTTGAGTCAGGTGACCCAAACGACATCCGAGTTCCGACACTTGAGAAAACGGTAGACATCTTGTGACCTTTAATTAAATTATGTCCTCAGATTATTATAAATTCTCGATGAAGAAACTCCGTATCAACTGACAAATTCCGCTGACCTGTTATTAAACTTAAATAAAATTATAAATTGCCTGTTTCACAAATTTATACAATGCTTCATGTATAAACTTTCAATATTAAATGTTTAATTAACTATCTATTAATTTATCCAGAGCTCCAAAGGGCATTCTCCTATTCTTTTAGATTGTAATAGTAGATTCTTAGAATAATTTAAGCTTAGAGTGTATATTTTTATTAAAGAATATGACTAAGAATGGTCTACTTTTTAAAGAATATAGTCTATATTTTCTGTAGGCGACTCAAGGACACATTTTTTACCTCCTTACTGGCTGTCTGCTTCTCAATGCTGAGACAAACAGAAGCGTCACTTTTTTTTTAGTGCAGCCGGATATATATATCGGAAGAAGCAAACCACAGAACAGAATGCCGTCTCATACCCCCGTATCTGTGACCAGTCTGGTCACTTCATTGTTTGGTGGACATGTTACGGGAATTTTATTTTAAATAATAAAATATTTACAGTAAGAAAATAATAAAAACAAAACTATTTACATAATTTACAAGATTAAGAGATGTGATAATGAGAAAAGTTTACAGAGATTTTGTTCTTTGAAAAATGGTTTGACAATATTATAGGCTAAAATATAAGATGAGTTATGATGTACATATATTCTGTGAAGTCAAGTGCGATATGTTGTAGAACTTCATATGTTTTAAAAGAAGAACGAAAATAATGTTTAAAATCTATAGAATGGGCTCATTCAGATTTTTTTTAAAAAAAATTTAAATATATAGTCATACTTACGTAGATTGGTTTTGATAAAAATATATACAGAGAAAACTTCTAAAATTTATAATGTCTCAGGCACCATTATTTTGATAATAGTAGAGGAAAGAAAATTAATATATAGTGAGAAAATAAATATTAATATCATAGTTTATCACTGTGTCTGCAGACTAATTTCAGAATTTCTATTTTATGCATCTCTTAGTCTACAGAAAAATGAACT
The DNA here is from genome assembly GCA_026289955.1 of Argiope argentata. Classification (NCBI taxonomy): domain Eukaryota; kingdom Metazoa; phylum Arthropoda; class Arachnida; order Araneae; family Araneidae; genus Argiope; species Argiope argentata. The sequence goes on along the minus strand of JAOUZG010040071.1, from coordinate 1,265,470 downwards.
AGATAGATATAATGAAAAATCTTGTAATAGTATTATTTGTCTGCTCTTATCTTTTATTCTAATTTGCATAGATTTCTTTCCACAAGTATTAACTAAAAGATAACATGTACTAATTTTTTTCTTTAAACATATCAAATTTTGTTTTAAATTACATTCCATAAAGAAGGAGGTTTCAAGAACTTACACTGAATTATATATTTATGCAAAAGTATCCTTCTCCCTCTGCTTTTATTTCTTTAATAATTTTTGAAACTAAATAATTAAATCTAATGATCATTCCTTAACATGCACTTAATGACTGTCCCTCAAAAGAAAAAAAGATGTGAAATGCAAGTTCAGTAACAATTTTTCATAGATAATTTCAGAGCTGAATATTGTAAAAATGTCAGCCTTATAAATTTCACAGAATATTAAAACGACCGATCTATTCATAAATTTGAAATATAAAATAAACAGTAAAAAAAAAGTGCTTTATATATTTCCTTTCAAATCCCATTCCACCCCAAAGTAGGAGGATCTTCTTATTTTGTAGGGACAAGAATATTAAGTCGCCTAACACTAATAACGTCTTACAGATATTTTCTATTCGCAAAATATTTTACATTTGATTTACAAGGTTTTTTTGCTAATATGATTGTTATAGCTTATTTTAATCTACATAAAAGAATGTTAAAATTTAAATAATTCATCAATTATTTTGAATAAAAAACTTAAATTATTTAATTTAAAATTAAACAAAAATGCTTATTTTGTTGAAAAATATTGTTTGAGAGAAAGCATAGCCATGTTATCCGACAAGACAAGGAAAATATAAACATTATATATTCGAAGATCGAAGTTTTGAGGAGGCAAATAACTTGTTTATTTTAAAGACAATATCAAACACGTAGATATTATTTTTACTCACTTTTGTTACAGTTTTAACTATATTTTGTGTGTCTTATATAATTATTAAAAAATTCAGAATCCATAAAATGTAGGTGAATATAAATTTCAATTGATGTTAAAATATTGTCTGTATTAGTAAAGAATATCCATATTTTTTTCTAAAACATTTAGCGCAATTTATTTTGAAATATCTCTAAAGTAAAATTGGAAGTACCATTTTCAAATATTTTTTCACATAATAATTTTCAATATATCGAAATATAAATTTCCCTAAATATTAATTATTTTGGTTGATAAATATAGACATAAAATAAATAAAAATAATTTTTTCTTAACAATCATTAGTAATAGCTTCATATGAGAGTAATAAGACTGAAACATTATAATTATCATATTAACATAATTATTTTTAACATAAATGGGAAAAATTATATGAAGTATTTTTCTGCTTCATTTTTATCATTAATATGATTCGAATTATTTCTACCATATTAATGATAATTAAAAATGATTATTAATAGCTGAAATGTTTTGTAATTTCTGATTAATGACTGAATCTATTTCATAATAGATTAGAAAGATTATCTACATTATTTATTATTTACTATAATGATGGAAAGTATAATGTTAAATTATATGCAATTTGAACACTCATATAAAGTATTTATATAAAAAAATTGGAAATTCCGAATCACTTACAAGACAGGAAAATATTGAGAACTTTCTAATAAACTAGAGTATTTCCATCAGGAGTCATTTCTGAAACCCAATATTTATTAACATACATCCGAGGAATATTACTTATAAAAGATAGTTCATACACATATAAACAAACAAATATATGACTACATTAAGGATAACTTATTCGAGCAGACAAAATGACTTTACTTAGAAAACACTGGACCAAAAAATTAGATTGTATTACATTAAGTGACTACACGTATGAGTTTGGAAATTATGGTAAATATTATTTTCTCATATTATGTCAAGCGAAAATAATGGCTGTCTCGAGTAACTTAGGGCATAGATAACTTGTAAATATTATGAATGTTTCCTAGATGAATAAGTTTTATTTCCTGGTTTGGGATTCTAGACGCACGAAATTTATTTGTTTGTTAAAGGTTTTACTTAACTTGTTAGGCTTCAAGTTTGCAACGATGGATTTTGGTATGTGATTTTTTGATTATCTACGAGAACTAGAATTATGTATGATTTTAATCATGAGTTTTAAAATATAAAATAAATGTTTATAATTTTAAAATTCTTAGTTAAAATTTAGCAACAACAACAACAAAAAGTGAATTTACACATGTGGCGCCATCTAGGAAGAAATTTGGGAATATTTTGTTTCTTAATTTGATTCCATCATATTTGCAATTATCAGTTATGAAATAATACAACACAAAAAAGCAGGAAGTGATAAAAATTAGCTGGATTTTAAATTCTGCTGTAAAAATTTAGAAATAAAAAAAATTATAAAAAATAGTATAAATGAAAAACTAATTATAAAAAATAGTATAAATGAAAAAAAAAATTCTTTTGAAACTGCGTATGAAAGAAATAAAGAGCATTTATTTGAAAGCTAAAGAAATCTGATTAAAATATTTTTTTTATTATAAAATCACGTTTTAATCTTCTCTTAATTGAACCAATATGTTTTTATCAAAAAAATATTTAATTCAGAAGTATAAAAACATAAAAAGATTACACTTAAAATATATTCCTAGAAGGAGAATTATGCTATTACGCATCAAAATATTTTATTTAATGGAATATTGAATAGATAAATTATGTACAAATAATATTTACTCGTATGAATCAGAAACATTAACAAAAATGAATTACTTTTTACAGTGCTTGGAAACTTAGAAACTAAGAAAATCAGACAGTTTGCCATAGAATTGTGCTTTCTATCTTGTTTGTGCGTTTTGCAGCGCTGTGTTCGGTATCTTGATCTTTTCGCTTTGCATCCTTAACATTAAATGAATACCCATTGAGCCAAAAAAGTAGATTAGAGAATAAAAGATATGGAATAATAATAAAATACCTATATATAACTATTAAAACTAAAATCAAATTTTTAGTCAACGCATTGAAGATAAAAAAATGTAAAAAAAGTAATACAAACTGTAGAAACTAATAAGTTACGCTATAATAACACAATGGATTTCACCATAAATAAAATATTCTTAACATTTGTAATATGAAAATAAATTTCAAACATGATTTCAAAACTAATTTACCTAGAATATCCTTGACTATGTCGCCTGGTTCTCCAATTTTTGTTTACAGCACCAGTTTTATGACGTTAATGAAGTCTTTTTTCTAAACTAAGCCTCACACACACACACACTTAAATGCAATATGGGATTCTTATTTGCCTGCATAAATTATTAAATGAGTCAAAATTGTTCTTAACAATTACATTGAAGGAAATTATTTAAACGTTGTGAAAAACTTTCAAAATCTATTAACTATCTCACATTCATTTGAAATGATACATGAATGTTTTCAGCTAATTTGCCGAATTTTTTTTTCTTTTTCTCTCAAATTTAAAAGTGGACTTTTCGGTATTGAACCAGAATTAAAAGACATAATTATCTTCCCATGAATTATTTTTGTTACTTAATTTAAATATGTGAATTTTTTCATTTATCCAAAAAATCTGCACTGAAATATAAATTTGCCTTCAGTCGTTCTGTTTAAAATTAAAACTAAATTTAGAAGTTCCATTGCTTTGTATGATTTATTTATAGGCCTTTATTCATACTTCTTTTCAAAAAAATTAAAAATCAAGGAATTTCCTTAAAACGCTAATAAAAGTTTGCATTGCTTCATTTATTTATGGTGTCTACGAGTGTTTTTATATCGTGTTTCCTAAGTTATTGAGTAAATGTTTAGACTGTATTATTTCCAATTATTTCATCGATTACATTATTAAAATATATAAGGGAAATCTTTGCAAGTTAAAAAATATTTTATGATATGAAATTAATTTATGTTTATCTTGGAAGTTCTCCAGAAGAAAGCAAATAAAAATTATCTCCATGTATTTCTTTAATATGCAAATAAAATTCAATCCTCATGCACTGAGTAAAACAAAAGGTGTTTGCTTTGAAAAACTAGAAAAATTATTGGATGGTAAAAAGAGTAAACTAATTATTAAAATAATGAAAAAAGAAACAGACCACTTGGGTTAGTTAAAAAAAAAGTGTTGAATTTTCGTTGTTCATTCCCTTAGGTGTATTCAAGTAAATAATAATTAACTTTAATTGCCTTTAGAACCCCAAAGAAATTTATTTTTAAATAAGAAATTTACAACCATATGCAGCGTGACATGGTAAGCGGTTTTTTATGGTTCTGTAATCTGTTATTGAGAGCACTGTTCCCGCAAGAAAATGCAAAAATGAAAATAAATGGGAATTTTATTTCTGTCATGTTGTTTTGCATTTGTTTCCATAAAAAAATGCATTTTTCTTATAGATATTTAATCATGCGATTAAAAATGCATCTGGATATGCGCTGGAATTGACTCTCGAGAATTCACTTTTTTTATTGAAGTTTTTATTATTTTTTTGTGTTTTTTCCTGTCGTCATTTAACACAATTAGAATTTAAAGTGGAACACTTTAATTCAAGTGTTAAGAAAAGAGAAATATAAATAGTTTAAAAATTAATCGTGTGATTAAAATAGTAATGTTTTAAATTGTTTGTCATCATTTATTTCGGTGCAAATATTCATTGAATAAGGAATCTATTATTTCCTTTAATTAATTATTATTCGCGATTGAATTCTAAACTCAAATTCATTATTTATGTAACTTCACAAAATATACTATTTGAGTTTAAAAGGTATTCAAAAGTACAAAAGTTATTCATGATCTATGTTTAGATAATGAAATAAGAATTTAATAAGAGTTTATTTTCCTTACTATCTAAATAAGATGGCACCTTCTAATTTGGGAACATTTTCTTATTTTGATTCAAATGAAAATCCATGGAATACTTGACTTATCTACGCATTCGAAGTCATTTTACTATTGAATTATAATTGTTATGAATGATTTATTTTTTTGTTTACAACTATAAAAATTTGATAAATCGATGCACGTACGGCATACGGGCAAACCGGTCAAGGGGTTAATGAGCACATTCCAAAAATACTTTAAAATTCAGAAACAAACGACTTGGATTTTTTTTAAAATTTAAATTATTTTTAGCAAAAATTTACGAAAAAGGGTATGAATTAATTGCTTATTAATATGGTACTCAGTTATTAAACATTTAAATAGCTATTATATTTGAACATAGCTATAGTTTAAGTCTTTCATTACGGTATGCCTCTATTCTTGAGTCAGGCACGAGACGGAGCATGCGCAAATGGAATCATCCCACGGGATGAGGGATTTGTGCTGCTAAGCCTAACTTTGAAATAAAAAAAATCACAAAAAAATAAAGTTCAAGTCCATATATCGTCATTTTTTCTATCTTTCATAATGTACCCCAATCTTCATGTGACAAATTGCGGTTTTTTTTTTCATAGTAAACCTAAACCAAAGTTTCCCATGATAAAAAGCGGAATGTACCCGAAAGCTACAACAAATACAACAAAGTTGACGGTAAAATACCAAAAGTCTAGTTATGGTTACTCCGTAATAACAAAAATAAAATAAATAAATAAATAAATAAAAATCGGAATTAGATTAGAAATACGAATGATTCTATATAGTGGAAAGTGTCACAATCCAAATTAACGTAATGCTTACCCCCTTCCCCTCTCAACAGCTGATGAGTAAAATACCGAAGGCTGAATATGAACAAACTGAAGGTCAGGATACTAAAAATATATTTCAAAAAGGGATACAGGGAGCCATCTGCAGTCTGTATTTTCTGTATGCGATTCAAGGTCACATTTTCTAAAATAAAAGGATGACAACAGTGTCATCCTTTTATTTATATAGCTCTCAAGGTATTCTTAAAGCTTTCTGCTTTATACATTGTTTAAGTTCATTATAGTTTGTTCGGGATTGAGGGATTCATTTATGCTCGCATTGTAGGTTTGAGTGACACTGTTGTTTGCCTCAGCGTTGCTAGGCAGGCAACCAGCAACTAGGTAGAAAATGTGCCCTTGAAACGCCTACAGAAAACACAGACTATAATTGCGTTTAAAAATCGGTCCAGCTTTAATTGAGAAAATACAGATATGCATCACCATCCCATGAGGTCCGATTCTTAGCAATGTAGGGGGGGGGGGTAAAGCCGACTGTGAGAGAAGCTCGTTGGTGAAGCATATATGACATAGTGAAAGAAATTTGAAAGATGTAATCTTGGGGAAAATAGAAACTCTATTCGGTTATGTATTTGCTCTATTATTCGGTACAAATTTACAATAATATTACAAGAAAAAAGTAACTGTGGAATTTTTAGATAGAGACGTCAGAGCCTCGAGTGCCAATTCTTTTAAACAGTAGCCATGTCTTTCAGTTAGATTCCAATTAAATCAAAACCAATGGATTAAATGTTTTCAAACTTGAATTTTTTCATTTAAAAGAATGAAGAATGAGATTAACGTAATAATTTTAATTATCTTAATGATAATCAAAGCAAAAATCTACGAATACCCAATTATCAACAAAAACTCATGCTCTCCCAACACATTTCTTCTCAAAATGGGAATATATAGATATAACCTACTTAAAAAAACGGAATGTCTATAGTTTATTTTTGATTTAGTAATAAGTTTTATTTAAATTGTTAGCTACCATTATGTGAAACTTTCATTGTTCCATTAGGTCACATTTTTTTTCTATAAATTTTTATAATTGTACAGGCCTTTCAGGTAATTCTTTCGCATTTTTGTTGTTTCCATATGAAAACACCTGTTTCTAGAATGGTCGCTTACTAGGTATGTCAAAACAAATCTTTTGCAGAAGGAAAAAAATTGTTGCATACATTGGATAGCTACAATCAAATGAAGAGTTTCCTTAATTTTATTGATTTATTCTGTAATATGTAAGAAGCAGTATTCTATTGGAAGCTGGGACTTACTTTGGAAGAAAGTTTCACTGATAAGCTTATTTCGTTTTTAAAATTTGGGTTTTTTTCTAATATACATAACACTAAATGTTTATATACATGCGTGTCATTCAATTGCGGTTTTTCAGATTTTTACATTGACACATAGATACATACAAACTATTCGTTTAAAATTTAGATTTACTTTTGTTTAGAATTTTAAAATATCAGTTATTGAACTAATTTTAAAGGAAAAGTTTTTTTTACAATAATTAACTGAAGTGTCATAAACAAAATTTCATAAAATCCAAATAAATGATTAGATACATTCATTAATACTGAAAAAGTTTATGTTGGGCACCATATTTAAAAACAATTTATATACTTTGCAATTCAATACTTAACAATTCATCCCTTTAAACGCAGATTTAGGAATTTATTCTCAATTTATTTATCATTATTATTAAAAGAGATTCTCTTATACTGTTTCAGTGATAAACATTTGATAAAGTACGTGATTTTTCTGAATTCAAAACCAAGAGATGAGACAAAAATCCAAATAAATGTTGCAAGCTGTAATAAGTTACAACTTGCCACAATAAATAATTCCGGGCATTTTTGTTGATTTACAAATCAATAAAAGTTTCTTTTATTTAAAGCAGATTTATATAATTTCATGTATAGACAAAGTAAAAATGATAACATTTTTGATATCAGCTAACCTCTCTTTAATAAAAACTTGCAAATACGTTTTTACATTTACTAATTAAAATGGAGTACGTGTTCACAATATCCGAATATCCGTCTGAACTAGAACTGATTGCGTGACATATTAGGAGCTCCCACAAAAATCATGTTTAACATGAGCATTTGGGCAAAAACATTTTATAGCATATAAGTTACTATCACTGCAAGAAACCCCAGATTTTCCCACTTTACGAGGTCTTGAACAGTAACTTTTCCTACTATGGTTTTCACATTTGCATTAATCAAAAATCAAAATAAATTTTGAAAGCTGTAACAAGTTACAACTTACCAAACTGCATAGTTTTGAGACTTTTCTGATTTATATATTGAAAAAAAGCGTTATCCATGGTTTACGCATTTGAGCTTTCAAATCAGATATTTTTTAATAAATTTTAATTTAGCATTTTTATAAATACTCTTCAAATAACAAATTGCAAGACAAACTGAAATAACTAGGAAATCTATCTATAACTAGGAATCCTATCTAAGACAATCATTTTATTATATAAAAATTACATTTCGAAGTAATTCTTAATAGAATTGCAAGAAACACCCATCTTTTGAAACCCGAAAAATATTTAATAACCTTCGAACATTATGGATCAATAGGCTAATTTCATAAAAGAAATTTCTCAAAATATAATTTGTTTTCTAATTTATGGTATACATTGACAAACTATAATGTATTCCACAAGTTAAAATAAACTTTTTAATTCGAATAAATTGTGTGCATAACTTGTAAATTAAACGAAAACACAAAATTTGATTACTCTAAGCTTATTGAATAAAGCTCTTGCTTCCTATCTAAAGTATTTGTTGTTTGCTTTAGTTCGATTATTTGAAAATAGAGAGCCGTTTTTATAAACGGTAAATTAAAAGTTTAGGAAGACACAAAAATAATAAAATAACATTTTCCTTGCATCACTTTTCACGGTATAAACGAAAATATATTTCAACCATAAACTAAAGGACGGGTGAAAAGAAATTATAATTAAATTTACTTATAAGATACCGTTAACACGATAAAACATCTTTTGAATTCTAAGATTAAATACTACGAAGAAATTTAATTATTTTAAGTTTGATTTTCTAAACTGCAATAAGGTTTTTCAGAACCGTAAGGGTAATTTTTCTTTTTAAAAACAAAACGAAATTTCAGTGGTTTCAGGAATTCGACTTTGCATCAATCGGACAAACTCATGAACTGTAGATTAATACACCAGTTAAAAGATTTAAATTTTAAGTAAAAATGCAATTTTTGCTGTTATTCATCTCTGACTTTTACAGAAGTAAGTGAATTTTATCTCAAATCATGCCAAATTAAATAAATTTATGGTTTAAAAGCTTATTTAATTTGATTTACTTATTTTTTCCATATTATTCTGTCGCTTTTGGTTTGTAAAATGTGGTATAATATTCCTAATAGTGGATGCTTATATATGATCATTAAAAAATCATGAAAGAGTTGCAAAGTTTTGAATTTCAAAACTTATAATTGAATGATATTCAAAATAAAGAATGTATTTTTGTCGGTAATGTATTTTTAAACAGATTAAGCTCAAACATTAATAAATAAATCAGTTTTAATATATTGAATTTTGTTAGTTTTGAAAATTATTCTTTTATTTTATATTCCGATATCTCAAAATAAATTACTTTTTTAAATATATTATAAATGAATATAACAAAAAAACAGCTCAAGTTCATCATAAACCTATTTCAAAAACTTGAGCTTTACTAACAATATTTTTTTAATAAATTAAAATTTATATTTTTGTATTATATTTCGTTTAATTTTACATTCTGTATTGCATTATTAAAGAAACTCTTCAATTCCACCATGCCCAAAAATTGGTAATAATCATTGCTTGTCGGCAAAACAATACATTATTATGTCCGTAAGCAGAATACTTATAGCCTTTGTTCAATAATTCCTTAATTATTTGTTTCTATTCTTTTTTTTTCACGCAATTCCTTCCTTTCAGAGGTTTCTAAAAAAATCCTAAAGTAAATCCTTTCAGACCATAGATCCATAGAGAGCTAGCCACCATTAAATTGAAATTGAATAAATAAATAAATAAAAGTTTAAGCTGTAGGGGTTTTTTTGTTCCTAAAAAAGAATATAAAATGCTAGTTTAGTTACTTGAAGAAAGAAGTACCAACCTTATAAAAAGCATTACCCAGAAGAAAAAAAAAACTAAATTGACTTGCACATTTTTTTCAGAAATTATGAAATTCTTGTTTTTTTGGAAGTATGAGGCACAGCTAATTCCATTCATATATTGTAAGATTGATAAAATATACGGAGAAAGATTCATAAAATTAAAGATAAAGAATTTGAACAAATCACTGGAATCTTTTTTTATATCTTCAAAGAATTGCTTATGAAGGCCATTTTGTAAATTATTTTAAACTGATAAAGCTGCTACTGCGCAAATTCTTTTTTTGGTATTTGACAGTATCTGCTAACTATAAATTTATAGCTTTTGTTTAACCTATTGCCTCGTAATGAAACATTCTGAAAAACTTTTATACTTCATACTCTTTCTACATTATTCTTCTTGTAGATTCTCCAGTCCTTTATGTATAATAAAGTTATCATCTAGTTTTTAAAGTTATTTAGGAAAAAAAATCCTGTACTTTCTGCGCACTAGTTCGGGGCTATAGGTATATTTGACTGATTTTAAAGCAATAGCCATAACGATCCATCATATGAAATGGCCACACACACACACTGAGAGAGAGAAATCTACTGTTAGATCCATAGAAAGAATCCGTATTCTTAGATCAGTAGAAATAATGCATAAAAGATATCAAAACTATTGAAAATGCACAAAATTTGATAATATTAAAATACTAATTTTACATATAAAATAATCCTTTAGTTTCTTGTATGTATCTACAAATTAAAACTTAAAATTTTAATCTTTGTCTCTGTGTAATCACTGCCCTTTATTAATTCTTTATATTTTGCGTCATTTTATTAAATTTTTATTTATTTACTTTCTTGATGGTCGTTTTTCCTTATATAGATACTAATGAATCAGAATTTTCGTCAGTGTAGTTTTGTGTGTTAGTTTATTATTTCGCAAGTAAAGTGATGGTAAGTGACTTATATTATATTTAGAGAGTAGTTTCTAGTATAAGGATGCTTATTTGTAATAATCATAAACTTATTTATGAAATTATTTACATAATTACTTTTGTACAAATATCAGTTTCTGATAAACAATCCATATGCATGCAGAATTTAATTTTCACAAAGCATAGAATGAAAAAAAAATCAACCAACAATTAAAAATAACTATTTTTTTAAATCGAAAGTGCAATATCATTTATAAGATCTCATTTTATTGATGAAATTTCTGTTTCACCATAATGCCGTTTTCACAGCAGAATGCTGACTCGAATTTTGAAAAATATTTACAGAAGTGAAAAAGGTCATGAAAGTTGAGCAGGAAATTGTATCAAACTTTATTTCTAGGCATTCGTGCGAAAGAGGATCTGTTTTTATTGAGTTCTTTAATGATATTGTGATCACGGTAAACCAGAGAATTACTTAAACCTTTTAGGTAACTCGAGTATCCGCCGTATTGCAACCTCATTAAAATAGCTTAATAAAAAGTTTCCTCTAATTAATACTTAGGTTTTCTCATAATTTCCTAAGTTCAAAAGTTTCCGTTGACAATTTTATGGTATTACTATCAACACTTCGAACATGGTCAAAAATTGTTGCCATTTGTCTTTTCTTCTCGTCTAGCATTCGTAATGAATGGTTTTCTCGTTCATGAGATAGTATTCTTTGAGAGTCTATGGATCAATAAAGCATGTTTTCTTTGAGGTGATGTAAGGAATGCACATTTTTATCTCATTTGGCATGAATAGCATTCTCTCATTCGATTTATCATGTTTTATATACCACAGAAGATTATGATTCATACAATTAACATTGAGAAATGCTTGCAACATTCATCGCAACTGGACACCATGACTGACGAGCGTATTTAAAGAACTATTATACAGGAAGGAGCCCGTCTAATGTACTTTTAAATACGGTAAAACTTTATTTGGAGAAAATAATTTTATTAAAAGAGCAATTAGTCATTATTTTCCTCTCTTATGGCATGCAAGATTCCAAAAACTTATCTAATATTTTAATTTCTGCAGTTTATTATACTTTCTGTACGGAATAACTCAAATTCTATGCCAACATTTAAATGTATTTTGTTCTCTTCACTAATACAATTCTAGAAATTTATTAAGTGCAATTATTGAGTGAGCAAATTTAGGGTCTCATTTAATATTTTTCATCACTGCATTGTAAAATTTGTCAGTTGTAATAGTTATTTTAAATATATATAAATAGCTGCTATTTCAAATGAATTTTTATTGATATACTCACTATTTCAGATTTCAAATTTTATCTTAACACTTTCGCTGCCATGATCGATTCCTGTGATTTGAACCACTATCTAATAAGATGCTCATTAATTTGCTCTTTTTTAATAACACTAAAGAAGAAAATATCTAATCAGATAGGGATCCAAACCAAAATCGATTCACGTGCTGTGCAACATCTTGAAACAAGGAGGTATAGACTAAACGTAGGCTTGTTTTCCTCGCATCGAATTCAACACAATATTTTTGCTTTCACCCGAATGGGGGTTACACAGCAGCTTACGAATTAAAATAATTAAAGCAGAATGTTAAACACCAATTGTGTTTATGTGTAAGTAAACAGATTAAATTCTTCAAGGAAATGTCACTTGACTAAATGAATAATAGAAAGAAAGCATTGGTAATCAGAGAGGCATTAAATATTTATAAAAACCATCATTCATTAATAATACGTTTTTTGTGTGATTTTTTTTTCCAAAATATTCTTTTAAATAAAGAACATAATGTTTTAAGAATTTTTTAACCACACGTTTACTTCCCCAATATTGAATCTTAAAGAGTCCTCTAAGTTTGGAACGCTCAAATTAGTATACTAAATAAATATTTTTAACTATACATTCGTGCCATTTAATCAATTTCTGATGAGCATTTTCCAATCTAATTTCAAATATTCTATTTTTGCCTAAGCGAAGTCTTATGTGTAGCGTGATTTGTAAAGATCAGTAATTGTATAGGCACATTGGGAAAAGGAAATAAAATATTTTTAAACAGCGAAATACGATTCATCGTGCACAGTTAAATATGGTATTAAAAATAAATGCGCTTGTGAAAAAAAACTAGCATTTGAAATTTCAATTATGGCTTTAATTTAAAATACACAATGGTACTAAGATATGGGTTGAAGTGAAGATGAGTGTGCCTCCAAGTTTGTTGTCAATATGACAACCCAATGAAGCTCTCTTCTAGCAACCCCAATACTGTTTTGTTCACTATTTTTAACAATGGTTGAGTTGAACATGAATTACGACTATTTTAAGAGAAATCTTAAAAGGTATAAAAAATATCGATGAAAGATTTTAATTTTGTTCTTCATTATAATTAAAAGCTTTTTTACAACTATTAAGGTGCTACAAATTTTTAGTGTGAACACGAATTACTAAAATTTATTCTTTTGCAATTTTTGATTGTCAATATGTGCTTTAAAAATGTCTGCATTCGTATTTTACGAAATTGTCTGCATTCTTACTTTAAAAATCAGATGAAATGGAATTCTTAGCAGTTCTGATTTTTTTTTGTCTCCTTGATAGTATGTTGTTGTTGTGACTAATGGCACTTGCTGTGGACAAGCCCCGCTGATACATGAGCAGATTTTAAAGCCGTTGATATACGTCTAGACAGATTTTAAGCCGTAGATATACAAGTAGTGCCATCTAGGGCCAAGAGTACGACTTAGACGGTTGTCACGCACGTCACAACCCTTTTTAGGAGGCGGACTACATTCGTGCAAATTCATTCATACATATCAGGTCGTAATTTAGACCTGGAACAGGGAACGATCACCCCTGGCCCAGTACCCCCAATGGTATTACTCTCTACATGGAGGACTTTGCGACCACGAACAGATTTAACGAGCGCTAGTCGCCACACACTCGGGCAATCTTTTGGCCGGTGAGCTTCGAACCCGTGACCTAAGGAGTATGAGTCCAACGCTCTACCAACCAGGCCATCCCAGTCCACAAATCAGATGAAAAAATGTTAAAAATCAGATGAAATGAAATTCTTAGCAGTTCTGATAATTCTTTTTTTGCTCTAACGGTTGGTCTCCTTCATAGTATGTTATGTCGATAATTGTGTAAGAATAGTGGAAGGGAAGACAGTATTTCGAATCATCAGAATGGATGAAGGGTGAGTGGAATAATTCTTTACGAGCTGATGAATTTAGAAAATCTAGCTTGTTTCAAATTTTGTATGGAGAATGGATTGATTGCTGCTTCCTCTTCTCTTGATTATGCACTGTTTCTATTATCCACGCAGTCCTTATATTGAGAATGTGCTAGAAAAGCTACTAGATTCCAGATCCGGCGACTAGCGAAGCCGTAGGAAGTTTCTTTTTTAGTCAAAAAATTATGCCCGGTGCCTTCAACAGATGTCGGAGGCATCCCATTTCTAACTTTTGCTCTGCGCCCAACATACTTTCGTAGCCGGTCTAAAAAACAATACTTATCGGCAAAAAAAGTCATAATTATATTGTGAAAAGTGGTAACAGTAACTATTTCCCAGAAATGTTTGTTTAATTTGTCCGCCATTGTTATTGGCAACTTAACATCCTTGGCGCTGCAAGGGGCACACTAAATATCCCTTTTACTCAGATATTTTACGAAGAATTAGTTTTTAAGCATAATTGTTGTAATTTACAATATAATTGTGCTGTTGAATTAATCCTTAAGAGAGGTCTTCTACAATAATACGTCATTAAACGTGAAAACATTTGATATTATGAATTTGTCTGTAACATAGAAGAAAAAAAATCAAATCTACTATAAATATATGTTTAATAAATAAATTTTGCTCTCAACAATAAAAATGTTTTTAATGCTAGAAACAAGATCATTCTTCGAGAGAAATTACCTCCATAAAATAAAAAAAATTACTTTTTAACTCTTCGCACTCCGATAGTGCCTCTGAAGCCCCATTTAAGACGGTGCATCATTTTGATTTTTTATTTATTCATCTTTCAATTTCAAAAAAAAAACGTCTACATGATAATTAAGAGATATAGATTAATTTTTCAAAGAAATTTGACTAAAAATAATTATATATATATATATATATATATATATATATATATATATAGCAATAAACAAATCTTTGTGTTAGATGAATAATTTTGCATCTAATTATTTTTCGGAGATCGAAGGGTTAAAGGTAATAAGTTATATTTCTTTATTGATTGTTTATTTTTATATGAGCCACTCTAAATTAAGCACATTAATTTTTTTCTATGACTTGATAAATAAATTTATAAATTACGTTTCGAAATACAGAGTCATCTTAATTAAGATTAATAATTATTTGGAACTTTAATGGGTTTATTACTTTTCTAGAATAATATTTCAATAATAAACTTCTTTTAAATATTTATAAATGTAGAAAATATATTAAATACTGTCCAAATTAATTTATTGATTCGAGAACAGATGTATGTATAGAACTGTAAAAAATAGATGTCACAAAATAATTGTGTTGATCATCACTATACGAGGCTTTTGTTATTGGAACATTGTTGAAGGAGGCATTTTCTTAGATCTAGAATGATAGCGAATTCATTTATCTGGTATAAGTTAACTCGTAACTTTATAGAAAATTTATCTATTTTCAGAATTAGTTAAAGTAATTTCAAATCTATGTGTATAACAGCAGACGCATTGGAATGCATCCAATTTCAAAACTAGAAACATTGCTGAAGTTCTCAGGTTATTGTCATGATCAAAAAATGCAACTCACTTCGATTTCGTTTCGGATTTGTCATTAAATAAGATTCTATTTTACGAAAGATTTTCCGTATATGTGAAATTTATTATTATTTTTTACGAAATTTTTTCTTCTTTTATTTAACCCAATTCTGTTTTACTTCGCTCCTTACGTGTCTTACACTAAAAAAAATCTTTCCAAGCTCTTTCCGAAAACATCTGCTCAAGTCGGCAAAGGCAGTTTAAATCTATGAACAGAATAAGCAGGTATTTCCATATTTTCCCAACCGACTCCCTTTGTTTAGTCGTTTGCATTCTCCCCATCCTTTCCTCGTGATTTCTTACTTACTTAAGCCTCAGATTTGCATTTAAAAGACTTATCAGAGCAGGTGTCTGAAACTAGTTGCAATTGAGTTCCTGCTTTCTTTTATGGAAGTGTATCGTGCCTCTTTGATATAAGGTTCCGTCAACGCTGTCGTTTGTTTTTATTTGGGCCTAAGATTTCAAAATTTACATTTCATTGCGTTTAAAGAAAAGCTTTGATTTAATTAATGCTACTTTATTTAAAAATGGTTCAAAGTTGGTATTTTTTCTAGAATATTGTATGAAACTGATATTTACAAATGAGAAGAATTACATAAGTTAAAATGGCACATGATTGTCAAATCAAGTGGTAACTGATATAATTTGAATTTTATACCGAAATATATGCTATTCTAGTTTTCTAAATAATATCATGCTAAATACATAATTTTAAAAAAAACTCATATTTTCCATAATAATTTATACTTCATTTAAAACAAACGATTATCTTTAATTTAAAGAATTCTACTTAATTTTAAAACAATAAAAAGATGAATTTAATTTCAAGAGAGGAAGACATGAACTCAAGATTCAGATTTTTCTTTTACTGAAACCCTTTAATATTTTTATAGAAAAATATTACTTAAAAGTAATATTAATTGCATTTTAAATTCAATTCAATATATAAATAACACTTTTCTTTCCAGTTATATTAGAAAATATTTTATGTCCCATTCAGAAAATAGTTAATGTTACTTAATTCACACTAAAAATACAACCAAACAAAATAACTTATAATAAAAATGTACATACTGGTAACATAATTTAAACTAAATCATTGGTAGATTAAAAAAATATTGATATATTAGTTTACATCACAAACATTGAATAAATATTTGAACCATATTGAAATCTGAATTTATTATAATTTTCTATTTAAGAATAATTTAATAATATTACTTAATATTAATTCAGTAATACTGTAAAAATCTATCAATCAAGTTAAAGCAATTTTTATGAAATTAACTTAAAGGTAAAGATCTCCTGAATAAAAACAAGGAAATAAAGATGCATTGTATATAGATCACGTTAATATTGCAACTTTTAAAACAAATAAAACTTATCTATATTAAATGAACATCAAGTTTAAAAGAAGAAAATAATTAAATGAAAAAAAAGGAAGGAAGTAAAGAATCTGGCCTGAAAACTTTATCAATGGTCACCCTGAAACCATGATTCAAAACAAGGATTTCAAACCAAATATCCAGGACAAATCTGGGAAAAGTGTAAGCATAGACCTCTCGTGACCCATTCAATTCCCCAAACTTCAGATTCATGAACACAAGAATTAATATTAATAAAGCTATAACAATAAATTGCACAATAATAAAAAAATAAACATATTATTTCAAAATTCAAATTTAAGCAAGATTATAGTAAAATTGCATCTAACCAAACTTATCATATATATATATATATATATATATATATATATATATATATATATATA